>WBMZ01006820.1:4032-37638 GCA_013400975.1 Atrichornis clamosus | reverse complement strand
CGCCGCCTCCCCGCGGCGCGGCGTGAGAGCCCTCGGGGCCGCTGCCGTGTGCTCCGGGGCCGCTGCCTTGTGCTGCGCGGCCGGACGGCACGGCCGAGGCTCGGCGCCAGCACTTGGCGGGCGAAGCCGCCCCAAGTACCGCGGTGGGATGGGGAGGGAGCGGTGCCACGGCCCAGTCGTGGCGGGTCCGCACCGGCCCTGGCCCCCGCCGGCACGCAGCGCTCCGGCCCCTTCGTGCCCTCCCCGCGCCGGGGGGCGGCAGCAGAGCCCGCCCGGGAGTGCGGGGCTGTCATGGGCCGGGCGTCTGTGCCCCGGCATGGCTCTCGGGGCCCGCGGGCCTCCACAGAGCCTCCCTGACCTTGGCGATGGGTCGGCTGAGTGCCCCGCGCCGGGAGCCAGCGCCGCTCGCAGCCGGCTCCAGGGCAGCTTCCTCTGCTGCTGCTACGAGCGTCTCCTTTTGCAACGGGTTGCTCACATGAGAAAAACATTGCACCTTACTTGAACATGCCCTGGAGATCTAATTTTTTGGCAATAATTTTTTATTCTCCTTTGAGAATGATCCAAAGTAGCATCTTCTATTCTCATCTCCAACCTGTCTTTGGAGAAGCATCTTAGTGTTGGCAGTAACAAAGCATTTGTGTGGCTGCCTCCAGATGGATGAATGAATGAACCTGATAAAGCTCTGTGAGCCATTTTGAACTGTTAGAACAAGCCTGGCCCTTTTCACTACAGCGTTACCCATTTTCATAAAAGTTGTTATATTTGTGTAGAAGTTCATATGGTAGATTTGTCAAAAACAGTGCCTGGAGAGAGCCATGACTGGGACAGGTTCAGTTTATCAGTTCACCTTGAATTCCTGTGAGGGTCAGCTCTGGTCCTGTAGCTTGTTACTCTCAACAGCTTCTAAAACAGCTGGCTTTGGAAATAAAACTTAGGGGAACAACTGATAATAACCCTCCTTTCTCTTTCTGTCTTAAGTTTCCAGAGCAAGTATGATCAGAAGCTATTCCTTCAGCCACAATTTCTTGGAAAGTGAGTGACTATTTCTGAGGTATTTAAATAAAGGAAATTTTGCTGACTCACTTTCTGCATTTGAAATAGCTCTTAAAGTGGATTTGGCTGGGCAAATGTGATCAGTTCACCTGGGGGGAGATGTTGAGTCTAGTTTGAACCATGCATTAGAAAGGGGAAGGAGAAAGCAAACAGTCACTGAGGCTTGTTAAGTTTTTGCAGTATTGCATCCTGCATATGGAGATGCTAATCTGCCCCTTCCAAAATCACTAGTATTAGCAAACATGAAAAAACCCAAAACACCACATTTTGGATATGAAGACACAAACCTCACTAAATAGGTGTAGGATGTTACTCATATAAAGATGGAAGATATTACTTTAGCTAATCTTCAAAGAACAGTAAGAAATTACAGTAAAAATTTCAAGATTTCTAAAGAACGTTCCAGTGAGGAGCAATGAATGTTTCTATCAACATGATTGAATCAAATCAGTTTAAGGGGCAAAGTTATTAATGAATTGCACTGGTTACCTGGAAAACTGCTGCTGAATCTTCATGCATTCGACTTTCTGAGAGAAAAATGAAGTATACATCTTTTTGAAAGGTTAGTGCAGTTGTTGGTCTCTTATGGTCTCTAAAACTTTGGGGGTAGCTCAGAGCAAAATAAAATACCAGCAAACCCTTTGCCATTTTAAAATGTGTTAATATATATAATAATGCCTGAAACTACCTCTCAATAATGCTTTCTACTCTGCTGGAGAACTGTAAATATTCCTCTCTGTGCTGACTAGAAACTTGTTGGAATTTGCTTCCACAAGTAATTAGAGCTTTTGTATCTTCTTTTTTTTTTTTTTAATGCCCGATGTAAGATCCTTCATAGACTGTATTTTCAAAGCATGGATACTCGGCTTTGTGAAAACTTGTCCACTCTAACATGTCTCACACTACTCATGTCTGAAGAGGTTTGCCTTTGTTTCTAATGCAATGTAACTGCTAAGATCGCAGGCTTAAAATCTGTCATTGGGTCTCTAGGAACTTGAAGTTCACAGGTTTAATTTGGAGGGAAGTGGGATAGGAAGAGAGGCTTTTATGGGACAGAAACTCAGAAACATACAGCAACCTTAGAAACACTGATTTGGAAGCTTTGACTTAAAATAAAAAGGTACTTTTTGGAGCTTTTCAATGGTTTGAGACTTCAGCATTTGTCTGTATATCTGCTTGGGAGGCATTTAACAAAAAAAAAGGAGCAAAGCATTTGTCTTGATTGAAGAGAAGCTTATTGTAGTTTAGTTTGAACTTGTCATTTTACTATTTTTTACTGATTTATAAACAATGGCAGCCTGTAAATCAAAATCAGAGAATCCATACAAAGCTTTGTTCCTACTTAAAAACAGTAGAAAATTAAAAATCCCTTTTTTGGTCATTCTACTGAAATCCCTACACATAACAAGTCTGAACTGTCAAAGAGAGTAGATTCCAGGAATCAAATACTTTAAAAGCTTAAAAGGTACTAGGTAAAATGAAAATGAAAAGCAGTACCAAGATACAGAAAAATACCATCTTTGCTCTTTTATTCACAGCTATGCTGAGCTCACTGAAGATGCCATGAAGAGACGGAAAATTGAAATTGTGCTATCTGTTCATCATGTATTGTGTTCTCTCCACTCTGCAGTATGGATGAATAGAGACACGTCTGCTTCCATGGAACGGCAAAACAGAGTAATTTAGCCAGTAGGAATATCGCTTCAGCATTCAAAATTAATTACAGTGTTACAAAAGTCTTCCCATTGTTTTTATTCTCCTAAAAAAATAGCATTTCAGTGGTAAACATTCACTGTTATGCTTTTTTATTTTAACAGTCAGATACTTTGCCTTTTCATATGTCCTTGGCATCTATTTTAATCATGTGAGTAACAAAAGAGTAACAGGATCTTTTTCTGTAAATTTTATAAAGTACATTCCACTCTGAAAGGTAAAAGGAAAAATTACTTAATGGGGCATTGTCTTTCTGTAATTTTCATATTATATGGGATTTATTTACTTTAAATCTATTGTTAATGAATTCAAAGTGAGGCTTTGAACTGAAGTATTACTATTGTTTAAATATTTGAACTTTTTCAGTGGATTCTGCTTCTGAGGTTTGATTTCTTCCTCCTTCTTACTGCCCATTTCTATTAATAGGAGTTTTTCAGAACAAATTCTGGCTGCCATCCCATGTTTGCAGATCTCATGGCTTTCAATGACTCCATCAGTAACATTTGGGCTGTAAAGCCCTTCCAGTTGTTTACAGCTGAGTTTCCAATTATATTCTTGTTACTTGAGAAGGCAGTGGTTCCATGGTATTTTCAATTTTGCTGCTTCTCATGGCTAACAGGTATAACAAGTAAGAAAAGAACTCAAAGAGTCAAAGTAGATTGATTCAATGAGATTATTAATGACCATATGGCTGAATAGAAGCCATGACAGGTATTTTTTTGTCATATTTTGTCTGGCTACTTTAACAATCCCACCCTGCATTCATTAGGCAGTCTCTATTTAGCAGTATTTGTTCTGTCAAAACAGCTTACAGAATTTCTCAGTAGTCAGAAGAAAACCTTGTAGAAAGAGGAAAATAGTATTTTCTTCATTTTATGTGAAAGAATATATCTGTTTCTGATTTTCAAGCAAAAGAAAATGTGATTTATTCTGTGCTCTAATTTGTTACTCTCTACTAAGAAAATCTGAGCATCCTTGCATGTGCCAATAATGAATCTGAGGAGAAACAATATTTGTTCTGAGCAGCTGACAAATGTCAGGATGATGCTAATGTCATCCCTACTCTCTTGTCGTAAATTACAGGGACTGTAAGATGATGGGTTAATATAAAGATACAACACATGTTTTTACTTGCATACTTTATAAACAAAGAAAAGACATTACAAAATTATACAGAAAACAAAATGCTTAAAGTGTATGACAAGACAGTTTGTTATAGTTAACCAAATTCTGGAAACTTGAAATAAAGAAGATAAAAGACAAATAATAGTATTTGTATACAGTCCTCAGGTGGAAATCAATTGCACCGTAGGTACTTGTTTCTGAAGAGTACTTTTCAGGTTTCTGGAAGAAGGTTTGGTTTGTCTTTTTCTCTTTTAACTTTGTCATGCAGAGTTCTGCTGTGTCTCACCTAAGATGTTTGCTTAAACACATACCAGTGGCTAATTTTTTACGTGGTTAAAACCAAACAAGTTTGGTGATGTTGGCATTACTGCTAAGACTCTACTGGCATTAACAAGAGCAGTGGTGGCAGAACATGAAAATCCCTATTTTCTCACAGACAGTGCTATAAGATCACAGCAAAGTATGCAAATTTGGTGCAGGAAAGGATGAGAAAGAGATTGCTTTTTATTTCTAGACCAACCTGACAATGTTTAAAGGTTTTTTTAATAGAAACTTACGAACATTTTGTTGTGAACAAGTGTCTCTGTGACTTGAAGGCCCCACATTTGACATGGTTAAGAACTTGCAGAGAAAGCTTGATTCAAGCATTTGAGTTTGAGCTCATTCTCTAAGTAGAAAACTGTTGCTTTAATAAAAACAAGATGTACATTAGATAGTTTAGTGGTGGACTTGCCACAGGCAGTGCAGAAAGAAGCTTCAGTGCTGATCATAATCCTTGTAGCCTCCCAACATAGTGTTGACATGGTCACAAAAGACTTTATCAATATGAAAATATCTACCTTTGGTTAAAAAAAATGACTTGAAAGACCCGAACCAACCTCTCCCCTCATATGTTTTCCAACACTATCAAAAGAGAATGAGAAGTTTCTGAGGCAGTCAGATACTCCCATGACATTTGTTTTGTCAGAAAACACAGTCCTTTGTACGAATAGAAAATTTTGACCAGTCTTACTAAAACCTTCACTAAAAAGTAATAATAGACAAAACATTCCACAAGGTTATCTGGATGCTGTCTGATTTCCTTTGGGATTGTATCTGGCACAGACAAATTAGGAATGTTCAAGGCAGGGTAAAAATGTTAAAATGTAAAAAATGCAAGACAGAACCTAGCAAAATAAAAAAGTTATTTTCATTGACTATATATTATGTTATCACATAGTGGTAAGAAAAAACAAGCTGATACATAGAAAAATCAGTGAAAGCTGCAGGAATTAAATGCATGAGGTAATCAGAGGTAGATAGTGCTTGCAAGATTTTACAATGAACGGCCAGAAAGAGAAGATGCAATCTGCTTGTATGTGTAAGGCATTTAGGATGCAGTTCAGACCTACCATGTATGGTATTTAGAAACTGAGAAAAAAGAGGAAAATATTATTTCTAAATTGATACTAAACTACTTTTTAATTTGTCAAGGTATGAACATTAACTGCTATAAAAGGAAAATCTCAGATATTACAACTGTTTCTTTACCATCAAGATATTTCAGGTGGCATTTTGTAAACGATCTTGGCTATGACTGAGCAGCACATATGCACTGGTAGTTCCCATCTCTTTTCTGTATGATTATTTTTAAAAGAGTAAACATCTGTCAAACCATTCATGTTCTGTAGTAAATGTTATTTAAAAGATGCTAAAAGAAATGGGAACTGCATTAAATGAGAAAATAGTGAAAGCAAATAAATGCGTAATGACTGTGTAAGCAATTAATATTAAGCAATGAGCAATAATTAGGTATTTTTATTTCTGTGCCTGTTGGAGAATAATCCAAAATCAGTGAGATGATGAAAATACTCTACCGAAATCAGTCAGATTTGGATCCCCTGGATGCAAAACTAGTATCAGTTGGTTAATAGCTGATGCACCTACTGTGCTTATATTCTAAGCCACCGGAGATGAAAACTCTTTCCTATTTTTAAATAGAAAAGATGATGGATAACACAGAGACTTTCCAACAGGAGCTGCAGGGTGTTAACAGTGGTCAGTTCCACTCTTGGCAACTGGAGTCATGTTTCATGAAAGATGCATTTCTGCATCCTGGATGAGGCTTTCCAAACAAGCTCTTGCTGTTTGCATGGTAATGAAGCACTCCCAAAAGGTGTTGAAAATAGTCAGCAGGACTAATGAGATTTTAACACATGACTCAAATCAGTATGCCAGCCACATTTCACATGCTGCAGTCAGTTCCTGCTGGGGGAATGAGAGGCCATGTTCTTTTGTAATTATATACACCCCATGATTGGTGTGAGCAGTGCAGTTGTTCCAGCGTGGCATTTGCGGACTGGGCAGTAAAGGGTGCAGGGCAGTGTCTCAACCCCAAAGAAAAGAGTGGTGCATGTGGCTTCTTTAGGGGAAGAGGCAAGAAGAGATTGGCACAGATGCTAGAGAAAGAGAGATGACAACTAAGCATGAGAAGTCAGTCAGTATTTCCATGGTCAGCATTTCCCCACTCCACTTTGTGATGTGATAGAACACCACGTGGTCATTATTCACAGGTGCAACAACATAAAACTTCTTACCTGAAACCACAGATTTTTGTTCTTCTAGCCCAAGAAAATAGGGTGAGAGAGAATAAGAGATAGAACAAGAGAACTGAAAATGTGGGTAGTAACAAAGAATGGAAAAGAATCACCTAAAAGCATGGAGAAAGTTGATATCCAAAGGTGATGGTATCACCAAGAGTTTAGATATGAGGTTCTGGGGTTTATCTCTGCCCCTGGACTTCCATTCTCTGGGTCAAGGGAGTGAATGATACTGCTTTTCCTTCAGAGAGTGTCTGTTCCACTGCCATCTAGCTCCTTCTGGTTTTTCTGGACTCATCTCTGCATCTCTCTGCTTTGAATTGCTGCCTCGCCCTTGGTCTTCATGGCAAATTACATTATGCACCTAAGAACTTAATGTCATGACTGCACTGTACATAACGAACTATTCCAAGAGTCTGTAAATGTTTCTAGCTAGAGCTTGGAAATCAGATATCAGTTTCTGAAAGAGTTTTCTGCCTGCAGGATTGGGCCCTAATTGCCGTGCATCGCGACTTGCGGCTTATTAAAAACAGTTTCATTAAATGCAGTGCAGCTCAGGATTATCAAGATAATTAAGTTTGTAATGATCCATATGACACTGAGTGAATAAAAGATATCAGGAATTCCTAATAAAAGTACAATCCCCTTAAGATTAAAATTCATTTTCTTTGCAATATAAAGTCAAATATTTTAGCCTCTAGGCCATAAAGTATTTGCCCAATTTTCTTGGGAAAAAGAACCAGCCTTAAATAGGCAATCAGAGGCTTCTCCCCACGTAATAGGCACCACAAACCAGTGCAAAGGGCAGAAGGTGCTCTCTGGGTATGGCCAGCCTCCTCACGAGTGGGCAGGAGAGCCTGCAATCCACCCTCCAATGTGCTCTATACGCTGCACAATTCCAGCAGCTCATAAAGGTTGCAGCTTTAATACATTGCTTCTCCCAGTCTGCCTGTACTTTAGGAGCATTTTCCCATTTTGCCTGCTTTTTACTATTTTGCATTTGCTGCAGTAGCTTAGAAATTAGAATAATGCCTTGATCCACTGAAGCACCTATGTGTGATCATAGTCTAACATAAAGGATTTCAGCACCTGCTTTTTGGATTCAAGGCTTTAAAGTCTGGTTATGTTTTCCTGACATCCTGAGTGCTGTTGAAAAATGCACATTGGCCAAATTAAAAGTCTTTGGCCATTAACTAAATCAAACAGGGGCCAGGGAAGATAGCTTTCAGCAGCACGACAGAGGAAGGGATGAAGCCATTTGAGATGAGCAGCTAGAGAAAACAACAGTGCTAACACCCTTGCCAGCAGGAGCAGCATGGGGCTGGGAGCTTGGCTCTTTGTGCCTTACGCCTACAACTACTGCAAGCACTATGGGTCATCTGTTATATTTTTTTAAGGGGAGAAGGATTTCTCATCAGAAGTGGAGTCTAAGTTCCAAGTCTCACTTGCAAATCCAGAGCATCACCCTGATAACAAAATGAAGCCCCAGTGCTTCCCACAGTGGTGCTGGACAGCTCCTTTCCTTGACACATAGTCTGAACTCTGTACCATCACTGTGCCTTAATACACATCTGATCTTTTAGTTGTTCTGGGGTTTTTTTCAGATACTCAATCTTCTAGTTACAATTTTTTGAGGCAATAGGGAAAAGCAATCCTTTGCAGAAATAAATACTTCCTGTCCTGTCCACAAACCAGCTGCTTTAACGTGTTTTTGCAAGGGCTGGGCAGGTCAGAGCATGACTGTGCTATAATGCATAGTGTCTGCTCTGCTTCGTGTTGGCTCCAGGCCCTGTGGAGGTCAGTGGGGGCTCAGCCAGGCAACACAATGAAAGAATTCTGCAGGAATCTGCACACAGACATACAGACCTCACTGAAATATTCTTTCTTGTGTGTGTGAAGCAACAGATTTCCAATTTCTGCTGCTGTGGAAAACAGAAACTTAATTCAGCCAGTGAGCATGCTGTTTCTGTTCACCTGGGGGAGATCCAAGGTATTTTCCTCGTGGTGATTAACAGTTTTGCAACTCTCCAGCGCCTGCAAAGGCAATGTGAAACAAAGAAGGCTCAGATAGACTTGGAGAAGAGGAATAAACTGGAGACGAAAGCCCAGTGTTTGGTTTCATTGCTCTCCAGACAAAAGAAAAAGCCTTTCTGAGCAGAGCACAGTGGCAGAACATAACAAAGTATTTATTATTATATCTAATTAATGCTAGGTTCAATTTGAAGATTATTAAGTAACCTTTTGTTTTCACAGGATTCTTTGTGGGTTGGAGTGTGGTAAAATTATGTGTAAATCAACAGATTTTTGCAACTGTACATATATAAGCATGTCATAGTCAGACAATACACATTTATGAACAGAAGAAAATGTACATTGATTCTAGGCATAAGTATTTTGTTTGAAATCTCTGAGTGGAAATTATTCAGCAGCAGCTAAATTGTAAAGATAGAATGCTAAAGTCTCCTCACTGTTGTGTTAAGCTCATACCATCTGAGAAACAGGACCACCGATGTGCTATTCCACAAGCCATATGCATTGAAAGAGACAGCAAAGCTCAGTCCCATTTTTAGAATTCAATTTTTGGAAGAATTTCCACTGTTGAAACGGAAGTGGCAGTGGGAGGTTTGTGAATGGTCTAGATGATAAACAACTTGAATCATACACAGACTGAGGAGTCACAGTGGTTGAAATCCTCCCCACTCTGAAGTTGGTAGGAGATTCAGTAGCTGAACACGAGGAGCCAACCTTCACATGTGCTGGTTTGACTTTCCCTGCAATGTTGCAAGAACTCTGTACATCGTTCTGTTGGATAAACAGATCCAAGTGTTTTGAAAGGAGGAGGAAAAGCAGGAGCTACTTTTTCCATTGCAAAAAACAGTCAGAAATACCCACTGATCTCCTGCATCATTATTCTTCCCTGGAACGAAACTTTGGTTGAAAATTTTCTAGACATGTGTGGAGACAGAAGTCCTTAATACAAGAAACTGAAGGCACTTTGAAACTAAACTGCCCCCAGGAAGAGCAAAGCCAGGAAGAACATTTTGAGAAACATGCTTCATGCACACACACGTGCAGTTGGAAGTTCAGTTGGGATGTGGTTTACCACTCACACTAGAGGTGTTTCAACACTCTGAGAGAATAATGCCTATTAGTCACCACCCCAACTCTCCTTTTCCAATACTTCCTACTATAAAATATTCTAGAAATTTCAGTAATTTACAGAAGTTTAGTTCAGATTTGAAGTGGCACCTTCTTTCTGCTGCATGGAGAGGACCCCTAGGACAATGAAGAAGGATAATTAAGAGAAATATGAGAGCAAAGTATTTCAGAAGTTGTCTGTGTGCCAGCAGTGGATAAATGGTTTACTGATTGAGGTATAATGCCTTTGGGGAAAAAAAATCCTCCCAAAAGTAAATTGTTATAATCTGAATGTGTTTTTATTGTGCACCCGATACTTGAGAAAAAGGAAGTCTTGCTAAATGCAGAAGGAAATTCTGGCATTTCATGTACACACATTAAAAAATGTTTGAAAACATTAATATGAAAAGGCAATGAATCTCTCTGCTAAAACTGTCTGTGTCTGTGAGAGATAAGAGGGCAGGAGGAAGGAGAAAGAACAGTAATTTCTTTTAAATTATTCTCATAATCCATTTACTTACAGCAGAGCACCTACAAAACACCTTGCAATGGCAGGGCAGATGCTCTGGCAGAAATAAGTACCCTCACTGTTTCCTCACTTTTCCATTTTCTTGCAAATCACTTTTTTTACTAAGTAGTGAATTCTTCAGCTCAGGTGTTATTCACAGTGACATGCTTATAGAGACCTCTCCTCATCAATGCAATAGATATTGATAACGTGAAGGAATTATTAGCATAATAGTATTCATGTTGTTAAACGTGCATGTGAAGTCCTTGGTGGACTTTTGCTTTGGTATTTCTAGAGCTCACCTAAGTGGCTCCCACAGCTCCAGAGTCACCTGTGGTGGGGATAGCTTCAGGACCCACCACATACTCAACCTTCTGCCAATCATCACCAGGACCAGCCACTGATGCCACCAGCCTTGCCCTGCACAAGAGGGGAGGAATTACTGGGAAAGATATTGTTTAACATTTTTGTTTCGTCCAAAGAAAGATACTCTGGTCAAGCCTATGAGACCCAGCTTGGTTCTTAAATTTTGAAGGCAAAACTTCACAGAAAGATAAACAATGGACATATAAGCTAGTTTCTTGAAAAGATTTGTAAGAGGGAATAAATGTTGCTTGTGCTATGTCTGATAAAACTTTGGGAGTGTAAGAGGCATCTCAAAAGTTATGAGGAAGGCTTAAGTATAGTCAATGAGGCTCAAGGAACAGCAGAGGTAGCAGTGGCGGCCACAGTAAATTCTGGAGGCTGAGCATGAGAACAAGCTGGGCAGAGGGTTCCTGGAGTCAGAAACACCCAAGCAAGGGCCTAAAGAAGCCATACAAAGAGCAGCTGAGATCACTTAGCTTGTTCAGCCTGGAGAAGCGGAAACCTTATAGCCGTCTGCAGCTTTCTCATGAGGGGAAGCAGAGGGGCAGACACTGATCTGTTCTCTGTGGTGATCAGTGACAGGACCTGAGGAAACAGTATGAAATTGAGTCAGGGGAGGTTTAGGTTGGGTATCAGTAAATGTTTCTTCACCCAGAGAGTGGTTGGGCATGGGAAGAGGCTCCCCAGAGAAGGGGTCACAGCACCAGCCTGACAGAGTTCAAGAAGTGTTTAGAAAATGCTCTCAGGCGCAATACTTGGGATGATGTTGTGCAGGGTCAAGAGTTGGATTCAATGATCCTGATGGGTTCCTGCCAACTCAGGAGATTCTGTGGTTCTATGAACAGCTGAGAGACCTGCAGGACTGGCAGCTCTCACAAGCAGGATGATGTGCCAAGGGCATTGCCAGGGGAAACTCGGCAGATTTCGGTGACACAGGAATCTTCTGTTGGTAAGGGGAGCAGTGACAGCAGTGAGTTCTGTGGGCTGAGGAGGAGAACCAGCTGGGCAGGGGGACAAAGGAAGGACATCCAGTGGCACAGGTTACTACAGGCCGCTGGCTGGGGGAGCCTGTTGACAAGGCCTTCGTGCTTCGGCTGCAGGGCACATCACACTCGCCAGCCCTCATCCTGATGGGGGGTTTCAACCACTCGGACATCTGCTGGGAGAGCAACACAGCCAGCTGGAAGCAATCCAGGACACTCCTGGAGTGTGTACAGGACAACTTCCTGGTTCAGGTACTGGACAGATTAACCAAGGAGAAGCCATTACTGGGCCTGGTGCTCATTGAGGCATATGAGCTCATTTGAGGGCGTTGTAGTTTGGCAAGGCCTGGTTTTGGTAGCAGGGGGTGGGCTGCAGGGGTGGCTTCTGTGAGAAGCTGCTAGAAGCCCCACCATCATGTCCTGCAGGGGCTATATCTGGCTGGCTGCAAAGATGGACATGCTGTGGGCCAGGACTGGGCCAACTGGAAGTGGTGGTAACACCTCTGTGATAACCTATTTAAGAAGGAATTCAAAACAGTCCTGGTGGCACAGTTTTAATTCCAGCCAGGGAAGAGGAGTGAGTGGGAAGATGTGTGCAGAAAACAACATGGAGGCACCAAGGTCAGTTCAGGAGGAGTGGGAAGAGGTACAGGAGCCAGAGCTGAGATTCCTCTGCAGCTGGTGGTGAAGACCATGGTGAAGCAGCTGTGCCCCTGCAGCCCATGGAGGCCTGCGGGAGTGCAGAGATCCACCTGAAGCCATGGAGGAGCCCACGCCAGGAGCTCGAGCCAGTGGATACTTGGAAAGGACTGCACCCTGTAGGGGAGTGACCCACACCACAGCAGTTTGAGGGCTGCTGTTGCCCATGGGATAGACTTGTATTGCAACAGTTCGCAGAAGGCTGTTGCTTGTGAGATGGACTCTAGTTGGAGAAGTTCCTGGAGAACTGTCTCCCAGAAGGGACTCCACAGAGAAGCAGGGGAAGATTACTCCAATTCTGCAGCAGGAAGAAGCCACAGATGATGAACTTACAAAAAAACCCCCATTCTCTGTCTCCCTCCACCGTTGGGGTAGGAGGTATAGCTGGGAGGAGGGAGTGGGGGGGAAGATGATGTTCTCCAAAAGGTCATTTTACTTTTCATTATCCTGTTCTGTTTCTGTTAGTGTAATAAATTTACTTTCATATTTTTTAAGTTGGAGCCTCTCTCGAGTCCTTATCTCAACTCATGAACGCTTTGAATTTTTTTTTCTCTCCTCTGTCCAGCTACAGGGGGAGTGAGCAGGTGGTTTCCATGGGTGCCTGGCATCCAGCCAGGCTCAAACCACAAAAGAGGGGATTAGTCTGGAGGCAGCCTGGGCTGTCCATGCCCAGNGATTAGTCTGGAGGCAGCCTGGGC
Organism: Atrichornis clamosus; assembly: GCA_013400975.1. Lineage (NCBI taxonomy): Eukaryota > Metazoa > Chordata > Aves > Passeriformes > Menuridae > Atrichornis > Atrichornis clamosus. The sequence continues at coordinate 24,776 of WBMZ01006820.1, read as the reverse complement.
TGTAGTGGCCATGCCCAGGAAGTCTGAGATCTCAAGGAGTGTGGGCCTGGCAAGGAGAATGGTCAGGACCCTGAAGGCTGGAAGAGCAAATTTCCATGTTTAAGGAGTTGGTGAATGAGATCCCTTAGGAAACTGTCCTTGAAGACAGAGGAGTCTGACCAGAGCTGGCAGCTCTTAAAGGCCACCTTACTTAGAACACAAGAGCTCTCCCTCATGATGTGTAGGAATTCATGCAAGGCAGGCCAGAAACCAGCATGGCTGAGCAAAGATCTTCTCAAACTTGGAAGCAAGAAGAAAATGCACAGACAGTGGAAGAGGGACAGGTGACCTGGGGAGAATACTGGGATAGAGTTCAGATGTGTAGGGATAGGGTAAGGAAAGCCAAGGCATAGATGGAACTGGACTTGGCAAGAGATGTGATGAATAAAAAGAAGGGATTCTAATAAGGTAAGAAGAGTAAGGCCAAGGAGATAATGCCCCCTTATAAGTGAGAATGGAGAACTGGTAACAACAGATACAGAAAGGCTGAGGTACTCATGAGGTCTTCACCTCTGTCTTCACTGGCTGGTAGTCAGGCTTCCCACATCTCTCAAGTTCTTGATTTTTAGATACGAGTTGAAGGACTGAAGTCCCTCCCACTGTGACCAAAGAGCAGATTCTAGACCACAGGATGAAACTGAACAACCACAAGTGTACAGAGTCTGACAATATGCATCCCAGGGAAATCCCATTCCTTAGGGAACTGAGTGCTGTTTTGCCAAGCCACTCTCCATCATATTTGAAAAGTCACGGCAGTGAAGCCAAGTACCTGATGATTAGAAAAAGGGAAACATTGCTCCTATTTTTAAAAAGGGAAATAAGAAAGTCATGGGGAATTACAAACCAGTTAGCCTGACCTCTGTGCTTAGAAAGATAATGCTGCAGATCCTCATGGAAGCATTGTTAAATCACATACAGACAAGGAGGTGATCCGAGACAGACAGCATGGTTTTACAAAGGGCAGATCACGCCTGACCACTCTGGTGACCTTCTATGATGGAGTGACTGCAACAGTCAACAACTCACAACCAATGCAATTTGATGCACATCAGTGCTGTGTGTGAGCAAGTAGGCAGCTTGATCCTGATCTGAATTCCTAATCCTTCTGCTCTGTGGCAGTCCTAGTCACAGAGTGACACCAAGAGTGTACAGAGGACAATTGTAGTTCAATACAAAAGTTGAATACAGTTTGTCTTGGTTCAGTAATTAATTTTTTGGATCACCTCTGTCTTACTTGAAAGCAACAGTTTTCCAGTGATTTTGGTAGTCTTTGGATGTCATCTGCAGTCTGTAGCATGTACTTCACTGTGAACATTAAAGGTGAGGCTCTATACAGAGCATGTCATGGGGGCAAGTACCCCTATAAATCCTTATTATTTTTAAGTCTGTGAGGAGGAAGGAGAAGAAAGTAATTTTTTCAGAGGCTTGCTACCAGCATTAGTTTTGGATTGGAATTATGGCCAGTCTGTGATACAACAAAGTAATTGTAAACAAACTTCACTTATCACTGCCACCTTGTGAGAAGACTGGTAAGAGGAGAAGATATTTTGGGGCATATTTGAGGTAAAGTGTAAAAAAATGGGTCATGTGGAAGGACAAGATATTTTCCAATAAGCCACTGGTGTTGTTGGTATCAGGGCAGAAAGGATTCTTCTCCTTTTATCTTCAGCTGATCATAGTGTGGAAATGCAATGTAAAAAGAAAAGGCACAGCCATAGAAAATATTCAGTACATCTTATGTTGTAACACAGAGTGTAACAAAACAGGATGAAAAAAGCAACATGCAAACTTCTACCCTGTTACTCTCATAACCTTCAGCATCCTTCCAAGGGTCTCCTTAGATTTTCCACTTCATTTGTAATGGACAACAGATTCTTGATCCCAAGCTTGATGTTTGGAATTGACTTTATTTTTTGAATCGTTTTGAATAGTAGGAGCAGTTTTGGTGTAAAGCGGTATAATTTGTGATGCTAGTAGCAGGCATAGAGTAGTACACTTCTTGGTAGAGTGTGCTGCCTGTTCCTGTGCCCCTCAGGGTTGCGGGATGTCCTATGAGATCAATGGGATCAGCTCCTTGTCACCTGTGATTCCCTCGAGGAATCCTGTTGCGCCCGCTGGTGGTGCTCGCTCCTCCCTGAGCGGACTGTGACAGCCTGTCTGTGCCTTGCAGCTTGGTTCCCATCACTAGAAGTGTCAGAAGTCATGTCCTGAGCCCTGCTCTGCTGCCATCTCCTGCTCCTCGAGTGGTCATAGCGCTGGGCGTGCTGACCCCTGCTGTGGCCATCATGATTCCGCCTCCGGGACCTGCTTCGGACCCTCTGCCGGTCCCTGGCACGGCCACGGCCGCGCTCTCTGCTGGAAGAGCTGTGCCGCCGGCGGCCCGTGGAACGACGCCGTCCCCTTTCTGCAGAGCGATGATGAGCTCGCCTTCCTCGATTACTCCTGGTGGACCTGGTGTAGTGCCTTATCGAGTACACCTCATAGTTATTGTCTCCCACCTTGCGGAGGAGGTATCGGAAAGGCTCCCGGCAGATCGGACACACAGTTCTGTTGCGGGACCATTCCAATATGCAAGAAAAGCAGAAAGCGTGGCTACACCAACTCACAGAGACTTGGTTGTTAATGGTGTCCAGGCAGATTGGGCACATTAGGTTCTCTGAGTTACATGGAGACGCAGCCTGGTTGTTGCTGGCATTAGAGGAAGAGTTGCCACCTTCTGCCAAGCCCTCCTCCAATGCCATCTGGCACTGCAAACCAAAGAGAGGCAAAGCTCCTGACCTGCCCTGGAGACGTAATCCAGGGACACAATCTGAAAGCAGCCAAACTGTCCAAGTCAAGCACTGAAGAGCTGCCCGTTCAACGTTGGGGCTATGCTTGGGCTGCCACAAGTGCCCGGAACTATCCTGGGGCAGATAAGTGACACCAGAGGTGTCTTTGCATGTGACAGCTCTCAGGACAGGGTGGTGACTGACCTTTCTGACATGTGAAGGCAGGAACTGGGAAGGTTGAAAAGCGTTTTCTGGCCTTTCAGCAACAGCAGCTGAAGCCTGGGAGTGCGACACCAGGAGGTTCGAACCAGCTCCCCAGGTCCTGATGCTATCTCTGCACAGTAAATCCTCTCTATGTCCTCAGAAGACAGCCAACAGGATGGAGGTCCATCCTCTGTGCATCTGCAGATGTCTGTCCTCATTGGATCAGAGCCGTCATTCTTCAGGGCTGCCCCACCCCACAAAAAGAATTAATGTCACACATGTCACATTGACTTTCTGGTGACATCACAGGGCTTTCAGGAACTGCACACAGAAGACACAACCTCTGGCCTCAGGCAACAAAATCTTCCCAGATAGCTCATCTCACTAGTCTGCCTTACTATTAAGCAGAATCCCCTTGCCATAGTTTCCATATCAAGTCACAGGCTTCACCACTTATATCCAGCACTATGTTCTGGTTTAGAAATAAACCATCTCAAGGTGTTTCTTCTAGCTTCTAGCTTCTAACTTGCTATCCTTCTAACCTTGGTCAGCCTTACATAGGTCTCTTTAGATTTTCAGATGTGTTTTATAAGGGAGAAGAGATTCTATATCTCAAGCTTGATGGTTGAAACTGACTTTATTTTTGGAATTGTTAGTAGGAGCAGTTTTGGTGTAAAGTGCTATAATTTGTGACACTAGTAACAGGGCATACAGTAGTACCCATCTTCGTAGCATGTGCTATCTGTCCCTGTGCCCATCAGGGCTGCGGGATGTCCGCTGGGATCAATGAGCTCAACTCCTTGGTGACTGAGATTCTCTGGAGGAAATATGGTGTCCCTGCTGATGGTGCTGACTCCTCCCCAAGGAGTCAGGTACATCCCTTTGAGGCCTTGCAGATCGTCCCTCACGGTGATCCCTCCTCCTTTGCTCCTCCTGATGTATTTGGCGCCAAGTGCTGTGGGACCTCCTCTGGAATCGGCTTCTTATCGCCCATGATTCCCTGAAGGAAGCCCATCGGACACGCTGGCGGCGCTCGCTCCTCCCTGAGCGGACTGTGACAGCCTGTCTGTGCCTTGCAGCTTGGTTCCCATCACTAGAAGTGTCAGAAGTCATGTCCTGAGCCCTGCTCTGCTGCCATCTCCTGCTCCTCGAGTGGTCATAGCGCTGGGCGTGCTGACCCCTGCTGTGGCCATCATGATTCCGCCTCCGGGACCTGCTTCGGACCCTCTGCCGGTCCCTGGCACGGCCACGGCCGCGCTCTCTGCTGGAAGAGCTGTGCCGCCGGCGGCCCGTGGAACGACGCCGTCCCCTTTCTGCAGAGCGATGATGAGCTCGCCTTCCTCGATTACTCCTGGTGGAGCGGGTGAAGTACACCTCATAGTTATTGTCTCCCACCTTGCGGAAGATGTATCGGAAAGGCTCCTGGCAGTTTGGGCAAACAGCTTTGATGCAGGACCATTCCAGTATGCAAGAAAAGCAGAAAACGTGGCTACACCAGCTCACGGAGGCTTCGTCCTTAATGGTGTCCAGGCAGATTGGGCACTCAGAACCTCCCTGAGGCATAGCCAGGGATATCTGGTTGTTTCTGGCATTAGAGGAAGAGTTGCCACCTTCTGCCAAGCCCTCCTCCAACGCCATCTGGCACTGCAAACCAAAGAGAGGCAAAGCTCCTGACCTGTCCTGGAGACGTAATCCAGGGACACAATCTGCAGAAAGCAGCCAAACTGTCCAAGTCAAGCACTGAAGAGCTGCCCATTCAACGTTGGGGCTATGCTTGGGCTGCCACAAGTGCCCGGGAACTATCCTGGGGCAGATAAGTGACACCAGAGGTGTCTTTGCATGTGACAGCTCTCAGGACAGGGTGGTGACTGACCTCTCTGACATGTGAAGGCAGGAACTGGGAAGGTTGAAAAGTGTTTTCTGGCCTTTCAGCAACAGCAGCTGAAGCCTGGGAGTGCGACAGCTCCCCAGGTCCTGCTGCTCTCACTGCATGGCAAATCCTCCCCTATCTGTAGATTTCTCCAGTGGAGGAGAGCAGGCATTCTGGCCCTTCAGGGCTGCCCCACTCCACAAAAAGAATTAATGTCACACATGTCACATTGACTTTCTGGTGACATCACAGGGCTTTCAGGAACTACACACAAAAGTGCTTTCAGGAACTACACAAGCTCTGGCCTTAGGCAACAAAATCTTCCTGTATTCTCTAGGCTGCCTTGCTATCAAGCAGAATCCCCTTACACAGGCTTTACTTCATGCCCGGTACTATGTTCTGGTTTAGAAATAAACCATCTGAAGTCATTTCTTACTCTGCTGACTCTGCAGGTCTGATCCAACTCCCTCTGCTCAGCACTGGGGAGACTGCACAGCATTGTGTCCAGTGCTGGGCTCCCCATCACAAGAGAGAGGTGGACACACTAGAGAGCATCCAGCAAAAGTTCACAAGGATGATGATGAAGGGACTAGAGCATCTCCCCGATTAGGAAGTGGTGAAAGTGCTGCCTCCAGGCTGTTCAACCTGGAGAAGACTCCCAATGGGGTAATTTTTCAAGGTATACCAATACCTGAAGGCAGGGTGCAGAGAAGACTGAGCCAGGCTCTCTTCAGGGATGCTCCTTGACAATGGACACAAAGTAAAACACTACAAAGCAAAAAGTTTCCCTCTGAATATCAGGAAACCTTTTTTTTGCTGTGACGGTGACTGAGCACTGACAGAACCCGCCCAGGGTGCTTGTGGAATCTCCTTCCTTGGCAATATACAGAAGCTGTATGACTGTGGTCCTTGGCCACCATCTCTCAGTGGCTCTGCTTGAGCAGGGGAGGTTGGACCAGTTGACTCCTGGAAGTCCTTTTGCACCTCAGCCATTCTGTGATTCTGTGACTCAAAGCACACTTGTGCAAGCTAAGAAAGCATGTCAGGGTTGCCTGACATGGGAAGATTTCAATGCTTCTATATGCTCATGAAAAGTCATGTTTGCCTCATGGAAGTCCATCATCCATGAAAACACATCTTTTTTCTACCTCTGGGGGCTTTATCAGTGATTGCACAGAAAACTAAAAAGCAGAAGGAAGCATGAATGGTGTATAGAGTTAAACATCTCCCTAAAGGCATTGGTATATTTTCATAGCATGTGTTGCACATGACCATAGTTTTTCCAGGTGCTCATCAAATCACAGTTTACAATTAATTCAACTTGCTGCATGTCAGTGCTGTGAGTGAGCAAGTGGGCCACTTGATCCTGATGTGATTTCCTTGATGATCCTAATCCTGCTCTGTGGCAGTCCTAGTCATGGAATGACACAAGGAGTGTACAGAATAGAGGACGACTGTAGTTCAGTACGAAAATTGAATGCCATTTGTCTTGGTTCAGTAATCAGTTTCTTGGCTCACCTCTATCTTTTGACAAAGCTCCTCTTCGTACCGGTCTTTCTTGAAAGTAAACATTTTCAAGACTCCCGTTAAGACTGTTGAAATCTTATCTCCACACATTTCAAAATTGGACCCTGTGCAATCAAATATAAAGGCCAACAAAAAGTGCTATTTAGTCCTTCGTGATCCCTCAAACAAGTGGGACTATCAATGCAGATAAGTATCTCTGCAATTAAACCCACCTTCTCACCATTCCTGAGCACATCTACACAGGATGGTTAGCATGGTTGCACAGACTGATCCTCACCTCTCCAAAATGATCAAGGCACACTGATCCGAAAGGAACAGTGTGACCGGTATCCTGTGGACAGCATAAGGAGTTTTATAGAGCAGGAATCCTAAAGTCCTAGTAAACAAAATAAACTCAGTACCAAGTGATTTATACTAATTGAAACCAATTGCTCTTATTAGACATATTACCTCAATGGGAAGGGATTGATGAAAAGCATTATCAACTTATAATGCGTATTTGAGGTGCAGCCTTTACCAGTATCTCTTAGTTGTATCTAAGCTCAATTGTGGATACAACTTCCTGCAGCAGCAATTTTAAGCAAAGGCAATGTACCTTACCCACTGAAATTTGTAAAGTAATCTGGGATAATGCAAATATATTTCAAAGAGAGTTTCAATCTTGATGGCATCTGGTTAACTTCACCTATGATCCTACCAACAAGTAAAGCTTTTTTTTTAACAATACACAATGCTTTGGTACGCTTCACACACCCAATCATTGCACTGGGGTTAAATCATCATAGAATTATTCTCTATCCATTATAACACAGAGCATGGGTCCAACAAAATGGAAACAAATAACAAACTGTCAGTGTTGATGCATGCATTGCATAGGAACAACAGGGATTTATTGGTGAAAGCAACACCCTTAAGGCCCAAGACATTTGTCTTGACATTGAACAAAATGTTTGTCAGTTTGAAATACATCTTGTTGAAATCCTTGGAATTGTGCTTATATACACTGGAAAGGGATGAATTTGTATCGGAATTATTCCTGAGTTCATATTCAGAGACAACATCACTACAGAAATAAACAAACATCTGCGTTTGTAATTTTACCAAAATTAGATGATCCTGTCACAACCCACAACTTGCTGCGATCTAGCTACATATCCTGTCAAGATTGACTCCCCACCCCCATTGGAATGAACTTTGCACTGATGAAAAAACTACGGTAGCACAATGACCTGTGTTGGCTGCTGGAATGCATCTGAACTGCTGGACGCAGAACTTAATCACTGTTATCACAGTATAGAAGAGATACACCATGTCTTGGAAAGAATGAAGAAAGATGGATAACGTCACTGGTGGAACATTTTGTTCTTGTGGTCATCACCAACAACAAGAATTCTAAATTTAATGTTGCACCTTGTTGTAATTTTGTTGATTTCTGTTGTGTTAATCTTATTGTTGAATATTGTTCTTTATATTAGAGTTTGCATACTAGCACTATCGCACGCATCTCCTCACTTATATAATATTGTTCTATCACTTTCCACAAAGTCTTAAAAAAAAAAAAATCAGGTAACCTAATAAAAAATTTCCCTCAGTTTATAGTTGGAGCATAATATATCTCTGTTTATGACTACAGAGGCAAGAGGTGACCACACCACGACTCACTGGATCAAGAGAGAGATTGACTTTAGTCGTAGAGCAGATTGTGGTGGTGCTGGGGGGAGTGGAAACAGATCTCAGACTCATAGATGAATCCCTAACCTTCTTATCTTCTCAGGTGCCCTAAAACAATGGGTATGAGGCTCTGGAACTCGAGGGCCAGGCAAATCTATCCAGGGGGCTAGTCAGTGAACCCCATGCTTTTCAACTGTTTCAATTTTTGCCGAAGTCAAGTTTCTAGTAGCAAAAACTGCTTTTTAAATTTTCCTTTGAAACTTAATAAACATTAGGGTGAGCAGCAGACACTGCTCTGAAAGTTTAAAGGCCCTCCAAAAAGTCTGTAGAGTTTTTATGCCCCAAATCCAGAGTGTCTAATTGTTATCCTGTATCACACAACCTGTTCAAGTTCTATGCTTCCACTGATCACTTCCAGAAGAATGAAAATTCGGTATTTGTTCCCCAGGGAAGCAGTTACAGATATGCATTGCATAGTTTCCTTTTTTCTTTTCGTTTTGTTAAATTAAAGCAATATTTTAAATATCCTGGATATAAATTTTGTTTGCCTCACTTACTACTAGGTCTGAAGAAAAAACAGGAGATGGTCTTATTTCCTTAGCAACAGAGTCAGGTGTGATTTATGCCACTGTGTGTTCCTGCAGCTGTCTCCAAGCAACAAAACAAACTGCAATGCCAACTCTTGTAGGCACAATATATGGAGGGGGGTGAGGGAAAACTTTGGAGCCCAAATACCTATCCCTGGCATCAAACAGGAGGCAAGACTGAACAGACATGGAGTTTTCCTAGAAATAGAAATAAATCAAATAATCTAAACTTATCAGTTCAGCCTGCCAAATGCTCAGTACGCAAAGAATGATCTATTTTAAATCAGTTAGTGTTTAGGAGACAGATGTAGATGTGTTTTAACACTTTACCAAGGTTTTGCCTTAGCTTATGAAAGTGGTACCACTGTGTCTGCTGTCTCTGAGCTCAGAGGAGACTGCTCAGAATTTCTGCACAGCAGGAGCTCATGTGAAAAACGGAGTAATTGCATAGAAAAAAAATCAGTAATAATTCACTGTTAAAGTAGTTGCCAAAATTTGCCAAACTTAATTTGCCATTTCAAAGCTGTTTCCTCTTTGAAGTCAAGAGGCTTGCATCTACAATTGTATCATGTTGGCAAACACTGTGTCTCTAAATAACAACTTTAAAGCTAGTGAGGCTTGCCAAATGCAATCATGACAGCACTATTTTCCTGAAAAAGATTAGAGTTTTCGTTAAGGTGAAATTTGCTTTGGAAGCTGAGGTTTTATGAGCAAAAGCTGCTGTTTATGCATCAGTCTCCCCAGGCCAATACCTTTTGGGTACTTTTCAGGTTCCAAGCTAAGACCTGTGGGTGAAAGCAAGAAAGCAAGCAAGCACTGCCTTGTGTAAATGTTTCATCCGCACTGCTATCTTACTCGTACTGGAAATCCGTAAAACCTCTGATATGCTGAGATCTCCCCGGTGCTGGAACCAACGCACCCATGTTTCACATCCCTGCATGAGCACATGCTGCCCATGCAGCCCTGATGTAGAAGAAGAGTAGGCAGAGAGCATCACCTCTCCCTGGTGTTCCCTGCCACATCAGCATCAGTATGAACTTAACGTGTTTTCTTTCAGTCTTTGCAAAATGGAAAATACTCGCAGGACCTTCCACTCATGTGGCGTGGGTTCAACACCAGCATCTACGGCTTGCAATACCAGTCAACAGAAGGGAGAGGCTTAGTAAGGACTGCTAGACCAGCCCTCATTTTTAGGGATCAGCTTCAAAATGGCAGCAATGATGTGGGTGCATGAAGGTCCCTTGAGAGCCGGGTTGCTGGGGCCAGGTTTGTATCACTACCCCTGGCAGCACTGGTCAGGATTTATCCCAGTCCAATAACCAGTTAACTGCAGTTCTTGACTTTCCCAGGCAGAAATCAATTTACCATTGTCCTTCAAATTTTCAACTTTTCAATTCCTGGGCTTCTACCTAGGCAATTGTGCTCTGAAGCCAACCTGCCTAATTTCAACACATTAGGCAATAGCTGCCTTGCCTTGTACTTGTGAAAATTGCTTGAGGTTTTTTTTCATTTGTTTATGTTTGTGCTAAATGGTTTCCTCCGTTTATGTTTGTGCTAAACAGTTTCCTCCTCCTTTCTTTTCTTTTTTCTCCCCTTTGTTTATGGGCCTCATCCTTTTGGAAGAATAACAGCAGAGTCTTACTGCAGAACATTTCCAACTTATTTAGACCATCCCTCTTCACTGCATATATTTGTCCTGAATTTAAATGTCATGTTTCTGTAGACCTTCTCTAGGAGAGCTCTCACTGAAATATTTTTATGATACTCTACCAAAATTTTCATCATCTGGCAGCTGTTCCTTAATTTAAAAAGAGCATAAAGCTGTAATGCATAATGTTGATTTTTTTTTTAATAACATTTTGACCTGAAGTGATTAAGTGTTGCAGTAGTATAAGCCTGGATTTATGCTCAATATTGGATGAAAAAAACCTTTAGGATTTGCTAGCTGTCTGCACATACACACTCCCATTGACACTGCTTCTATAGATCAGGTCTCACTGCTGGTTTCAATATTTAAAAAGAAAATACACTGGATCTTTGAGACCTAATGTAGTACCAAAATCACACTTGTTCTCCCAACGTAAGAACAAGAACAAGAACAATGCACTTGTTCTCACAACGTAAACCAACACAGAATTTTATATCAACAAGCAATCCCTAGGAGCTTCAAGAAATGCTAACTGGCCCTATCACTACAAAACAGTTAAACATGAGACTAATTTCTTTTATGAGCTACAAAAGAACTTTAATCATGCATATAGTGTCACCAAATTTGTGGGACTACCTCCACGTCTGGTGCTGTCAACAAGCTCAAATACCTTTTTCTTTAATGTGGGATGCAAAATCTGATTCAGTTTTATAGCATGCACCTGTTTCCTAAACTCTTCAGTGAAGCAGGCTGCTTCTCCCTGTAAAATGGCATGAGGTGCAAAAATTAAGAAGCTGATACTCTCCAAAACACAAGGGAAGGCTACCTGGGTCTCCCAAAGGGTCTTTAGATCCTTCTAGAAAAGTGAAAAATGTGAATATCCCTCTTGTATATGCAAACACATGGACATGAATAACGTTTTCTAGTATAAAACCTCTGCAAAAGGAGAACCAGACCTGTGGAAAATACAAACCCATTTCAGTTGTTTTAATACTTACCTGCTTATTATTTGTATCTGTATTTTTACAAAATTTTATATATTTTTAATATGAAGTTTGAAAGTATCACAATGAGAATAAAACCCTTCTATGAATTTTCCCTGGATTGCAGTTTCTTAAAAGAATGAAAAGAGTGCTTCAAGGCACCCAATTTTTGGTTTTGTTTTGGTTCTTTTTTTCTGCTTTGATAATCCCTCCTGCAGGAATATTTAAAGGATGAGCTAGAAGGGTCAACATTTTTTTTATTCATCAGCAGGCTATCCTTTTCATTAGGATATGTCTCATATGCACTTGTTTCCTTCTAGGGACTTCATTTTAAACGGCATGCCTTTGTTTTTGTTCATTATTTTAATTAAAATAAGCACCCTGTGACTGGTACAGCTAACTTTTTATCTTAATCTTTTACCCTTTAACTTGTTCATAAATATCAATTTCTTCAGTGTCCTAGTGAGGCTTTTCAGTCTGTTTAGTGCTGCATATAGAGAATTCTGACTATGGGATAATAAAAGACTGATTTTGACACTGCCTTATACCGGTCCTTGTAGAACTAATTAAATTTAGAGATGAAACAGGCTGTCAAGCAAGCCTGCATGTTGCAGTTCTCTTAGAAGAGTTGGAGGTAGTCTCTCGCATCAAAACGATGCAATACCACCCCAGTTCTAGGAGCAAGTTGATGCAAAACAGTAATGACCAAACCCACCATCTGAGAAGCCGGGGAGGAAGGAGTTTAAAGTAGCCCAGACACAAGGTTTGTATGAAAATTGTCGCCCGCAAGGCTGGACAGCAGCATCTGGGGACCCGAGTACCAGGCAGCAACTCCAGGTTGGCAGATGCCCGCTCTAAAATACATGTCCTCCATATCCTTCCCTCTCATCCCCTCAAAACTCCTGTAACAAACTGACGGTCCACCTGCAGACACCTTTCTCTCCCTGTAAATCCACAAAACTATGGTTTGTCATGAGAGGAGAGGTCAAGAGAAGAGCACTGTCCTATGTCCCCTCTCTTCGTTGGACCAAAATGGTCTGATGGAATGATGGCAGACAAGCAGTCTCCTTCCAGGAGTGACTCACTACATCTCAGGAAAGAACCAGTGAACAGGATGTGCTTCTGAACCCTTCAAGGCAGCTCAACTTTGGACTCTTTATGTCCCAAAAGCTACACTTCCTCCTTTTTCTTCCTTTCTTATTGTCATAGAAATCAAAAGGCGTCTGTGAAATGTCTGTGCTTGACATTTCTGAGATGAGTTTCCAGCTCTTCCAGCAGCAGTTAAGTATGTATCTCGGACTTTTGCAGGGGGGAAGGGTTTTTTGTTTGGTTTGGTTTGGACTGCTTTTTTTTCTTTTTCTTAACTTCCATTGAAATGTGTTGCAGATTTGCAGATTCATCTCAATGACATACATATTCTTTCCTGAACATTTTTCTCCAGTCAATGTGACTTGGAAAAAATGCCTAATGAAGTAGCCTTCTGTGCCAGTACCCTGCACCATAAACACCTGCTAGCCCTAGAGGTACCAATTCCCAGTTGATATGCAAAACCCATCTGCAAGTTCTTGCTTCTTTACTCACTATCTAAAAGAGTCATTTCTCATTCCCTGATGAAGCTTTAACCAGTAAAAGATCACAATGGCTCCATTTAAAATTTCCCTAAGCAGCAATAAAACATTATTAATCCCTGCTCCCTCTCTGGTCCCAGATCAACTAACAGACATCATAAACATAGCAAACTGGGCTATTTGTCTATGCTTCAGCTCATGTAGGAATAATTTTCTGTTTGATTCTTCAATCAGATCTGCAGACTTTCCATCAGCTGCCTCTTTTATTCTCAACCCACACAAGTCAGTAAAATTGTCATCCTTTAAAAGCAAATATTGTACCTTCCCAGTTACATTTTCATTTTAAAAGTAAATCAATAGGGTTTGCAACTGATAAGCAGATTGTGATTGCTTTTAAGATTCTGGTATCTTTCCCATGAGATAATCTGACAGCACAACAAAATACATCTATTTATTATGAGGAACACTCACATATTCAATCAGCCTGTTTTAAAAGAGGCCATAAATGAGATTTAGGATTTTAAACAGCCTGGGTAACTTTACTTCCTCTTTATTTCCAGCAACGTCATTTTTTTAAGTCCTTCTTTCCTGAGAAGAATTTTTAAGAATGTTTGAGGACTTTTATTTATATACATACTTATGGACATATATACCTCTACTCATATAGTTAAGAAAGAAACTTCTTTTTGTGTTTCTCAGAAACTAAAGGGAGGGGAGCCACTTTGTTCTCTGCACAGCTTATGTGAAGATGTTCCTCTCTGCACTGTCACTGTTTCCTCTCTACAACCTTCACCCCCAGCCTAAACTCAGACACTAATCCCTGCCTCAAAACACCTGTTCTGCAATCCACCCAAAAGCAGAGGCAAAGAGCATCTCTAAAGTATTTACATCAAATAGGGTCCCAGTACCTTTTGTCTTGCAGCATAGGGCTGTGTGCTTTCAGAATGCAAAGGAAATGTTCTTTTCACTCTTGGGTTGTAATGGAAAATGCTTGAAAAGCAAGACAGAAGATGCCCATGAATATATTTTAAACGTGTTCCTGTGACACTTAAAAACACTGTTCATTGGATGTTTCTCTTAAGTCTGAACAGATTCACTGGGGATTTTTGTCATTAAAGAAGACTTAAGTATGAAGTGCAATATTCTCATGCTTTAGTGCTACAACATTTCATTCGAGAGATTCAGGTGCAGACCTCATACGTGTATTATCTCCAGCCATGGACATGAAGAGGCTGAGTGAGGACATTCGCCACCCTCACAGCACGTGGCCTGTGATTCCCCCGGTTTCTCAATCTCCCTGGCAGGGTCCTACAAACAGGGCTGCGATGTGGTGCTGAACAGCTCCCCTGCACTGCACAGCCTTCAGTGCTAGCAACAACACGGAGTGCCAAACTCAGACTCTCACCTGGTAACCTTGCTGGAAAGCTGTAATGCTTAAATGGATAAAGATAGGAAAAAATTATAGTGGAAACTCTGATAGATTTTCTGTCTTTTCGTTTTCTCCCCTACATTGTATTCTGTTGTCATGACTGTCAATATTACTACAGGCACCTAATCAGAATCAGGTCAATCCCATTACAATGGAAGCAGTACTATAATGTCAGAAAAGGCCAGAAAGCCACCTTCTGGAAGCAGGAGTTTTCCCTGGAGTGAGAGACAGCTTTAAAGCCAAAGACCCCAGAGTTAAGCCACTTACATCCAACTCCCCAGATAGAACGGGAGCAGTCAGAGCACACTCTTGGTTAGAAACATTTCTGGCGGTGTTAAAGCATTCCCGGTGCTGCTCCATGGCCCAAGTCAGCCCTGAGGTGTTAGACTGCAAAGGAAGGCAAGGGCAGTGCTGCGCTGGCTCATCCTCTGCATCACTGCTGGGGGCTGCACAGACTCTGGCCACACACACAGGGTTACAGCTACTTTTATACCCATACTTTCTCAGAACTGGCTTAATCAGAGATGAAAGTTTCTTCAGTTTTAGAACTGCTTGTTTCAAGCAATTTGGTATAATTGTGGGCTTGGACCTGCAGTGTTTTCCAGCACAGCCGTTAGCCCAACACTGCTCAGGGGCTGTGCACATCGAGAGGCAGCACGTCCCACTGCTGCATGGCTACAAGCCCTGAGCTTGCTGTGCCAGGGCTGGGAGAGACAGCTCCCTGATGCGGGACGTCCAGGTGAAAATGGGCATGCACTCAAGATCCATTAGCACCTTTCTTCCCCACAACTTCCAATATTTGTTTCTCCTGCTGCGTTCTGGCTACTTAGCAGTGTTAAGTACATTTCACTGCTACTTAGCAAAGACACACCCCGTCGTGCCATTTTTATTGCATATAATATTCCATAATGCTCAAATTACACCAGACAGAATCAAAAGCCTGATCTACGTGGTATGTTCAGGATGAATTGATGTAAAATACCATACCAACACCACAAAAGAGGTATTAATTCTTGTTGTCATGCATTTTATTCTAGTTCTATTTTTGTTTTGCTAATGAAAAGTTGATTTATGTTGTGAAGCTATAATTATATGTGAATTTTCATCTGCAATAGGTCTTTCACTTCTCTAGTTCCTTCACTAGATTTTATAATTCTTGATAACACGAGGATGCATACAATGTCTTCACAAGATTAAATAAAGTCACGTAACTATGCTAAGCTAAATACCCATTTACAGCTCAATAGCTGCCTACACAAACGTAAACACAGTGCGCCCTGTCTCTAAGAAACTTCATATTTGTGTTACGTCAAAGCACCATTTAAATGGAAATGGGCAGTCAGATAATTACGTGTAGCAGAATTTAAGACTACTTTTTTTTGATAAATTACCTTGAATTTGCTGGGCACAAAGGAAAAAATAACTTATCAAATCATATTCCACATTAAAAACGGATTTATTTTGAAATACTAAGAACTGAACAGATTGCTCCTGGTGACTATGTCTTTCAAAAGTTTGGAACAAATAAATTTTTCTGAGGTCTCCTCCTTCAGCTTGGTGGTGAGAGGGTAGGGAATCCATTGCTTCTTGAGTTGTGGATGGTGGGTGTGCCTGTCTAGGGAATGGCACAGTACAGCTCCACCAGCTAGTATCCTCCCCAGACTCCCTAATACTTCTCAGCCTTTCTACTTCCTCCCTCAGCTCTGCCACCAGGCTGAGCAGATCGTCCACCTGGTCGCACCTCACACAGCTGCTTCTGCTGCAGCCGCCGGGCTCCGGCGCTTTGCCCCGTTGGGCAGTGCCAGGCTCCGGCACTCTCTGCACCGGAGACCGGGAGCCCTACTCGTGTCCGCTCCCTCTGGGTCGCCGTGTCCTTTCTGGTGCGCACAGGGGACGCGACTTTTGTCCGAGTGGAAACCAAGCCTGAGCTCCTTCGGCAGTGCTTGACTACCACCCGAGCTCGCCGCTGGAGCTCTGGCTGTGCCGCGCCCCGGGGCGGGCTCTGTGCGGGCGGGGGTGTCGCGGTCCCTGCGCGGTCACAGCTCCACGGGGCCACGGCTCCACCGCGTCCCGCTGCGGCCCCTCTCTCTGCTCTAGGATCGAGGGCTTGCCAGGTAGGAAAGCTGCGCTCCCTCGGTGCTCTGAGACACAGGGATATGACTCAACAGCCTTGCAGTCCAGGAGGGACCCCAGGCTGGGCAGCGGCTACCTCGTGATGTGTTCCTAAGCAAGCTCCTGAGGAAATCTTCACACCAGCATTCAGGGATAAACTTCAAGCTCTGAGAGAGTTTGTGTACCTTTCCCCCCTCCTCTTCTCTTCCTTCTCTTCGTCCCTCTTCTCTCCTCTTTCCTTCACTTTCCCCAAACACTTTTGAGGAATTCATCTGAAATTAGCAGAACAGCAGTGTGGGTCAAGAAGAAGATGCTGAGTTTAGAATAATTACAGCATCAGGTGTACATGCTCCCTTTCCCTGTGTGAAAGGGGACACAGGTTGTCCTTCAAAATACATGGAACAGACTTGCACCTTTGAAATGTAACTTTACAGTGTAATTTTGGGCTCCTCCTATTTTATACTCATTTACGCTCAATTCTTTTCCTATCACTTCTATGCCACTCAAGACCACACCTACTGGTGCTGCAACATCACCATTTGCTGACAAAATAATCATGGTTCCAACCCTTTCTCATAAACCCAGATGAAGCTCAGAGTTCAATGAAGATGTCATCAGATCAACTAAAATCAAAATTGCCCTGCATGAATCTTAAAAGCAGTTATTAAAATCCCTTCATCTGAAGGAACTACTTTTTCTGAAGGTTATTTAGCAGTCATTGTCCAAATATAGGAACTCCCAACATTTCTCATCCCTTTGATTGTACTAGTTTATCCACTGTCAAGAACAAAATATTGAGAACAAAATATCACTGTAGCATCATATGGTTTGATTGTTAACTCTGCTAGCATCTCTGTGTTTGCTTATGCATAAATAACAAAGCTGTGCTCTGCAGTTTCATGTGGGGAACCCCACAGGCACCTTATGTTTGTCAAGCTGTAGAAAAAAATTGTGACCTTCTTGTCCTCAACCATACCACTGAGGAAGCTTCAGGTGAGACCTTTATTGGTCTTAAAGAATCCTTCGCTCTAAAAGCTGGGCGGATACCAGTGTTAGTCCAGATCAAATAACCCTTTCAAAAAACAACTGATTTAAATATCAAAAAAAAGTAACTTCAAGTTCTTGGTGTTATTCAGAAATTTCCACAGGACTGGATGAAAACAACTATTGTCTGACATATCCCAGTACTCATACTCATGGACATTCCAGACTGGAGACTCCTAGTAAAAGATGAAAAGTAGGAACAGTTCTCAATGTGACTGGAGATATCAGATGGTTACCAGGTTGTTAGTAAGACAACTGCCAAGAAACTAGTCTGTGAAGAAGCAAAACTCAGTTAACAACTTAGGACATAACCTGATAGGGATCCATTCCTCTCAGTGGCTCAAGAATTGGATAGTGCATGCAGTGTCTTTAGAAGAGAAAAGCACAAATCCCAACTCTTTTACTTGAGCTCCAGGAATTAGACAGTTCTGTGAAGACATCCAGAAAACACTGCTAATGATGGCACACTCTGGGACCAATATATCAAACCAGACAGATGAGAGAAAAAAAAATTATGCTCCATGTTTTCTGTCCCCAGGAGTCAGATAGGAACAGGATAGAAATAATGTAAACACATCATTAGTCATATTAATAGAGTGAAATGGGTTTTGTTTTCACAGAGCCTTAAACTGAAGAGTCCTGTTGAAGACTGTGTGACCAGTATTTCCTGTGTTGCAGCAGTAATTACTGGGGATGGAGGGAAGCAGAGCACTAAGGAAGGTAGTGGCTTAAAAATAGAAGGGAGCATGTAAATCAGACAAATGTAACACAGACATTAACTCAGCAAATCATAAACAAATTGACCTATACTGACAGAAAAAGTGCGAAGAAATAGCATTCCAATTGGTAGAAATTACATCAAGAAGCAAAGAGAATTGAAAATTTCTTATTTTAAAGAAGACACTTAATATAATTGACATTACAGACAACTAGTGGGAGGAATTGCATGTCTAGAATGTTAAAAGCATTGCTTTTAACCTGGTTAAGAGGAACAAAACAAGTATAACACAGGTGGAACAATTATAGTGTGTGTCACAGGAACCATTGCTCACCTTAGGGACTTTAAACTACAGTCCAGAGCACCCACACACAGAGAAAAGACTGAATATTGTTTATATCATGTATGAATTGGTTTGCTTTTCCTTTTTTAGCTCTCTTTTTCCCATGTTTGACACCTACTAATAGATTGAACATCGTAAACCAATGAGAAGAGTATACATGTAGACAATAAGACTGCTGTCTTAGGTTGCTATTTTGAAATCTGCATCTTTGACTTGAATGCTACCTGATGCTGCATGATGCTGTTCTGTTCCTATCCTATCTGTTCATCACTTCAGACTACTAACTGGTATTTCCTGGGTTTTTGTTTTGCTTTGCTTTTTTGAGGGGGGGGGGTGTTTAATCTTTCTGTAAGTGTTCACACACTTTAATTTTGTGTTAAAAGATAATTGCAAAGAAGTTGTTTTCCTTCTGCCCAAAGTTTCACTGTATACATTCTCACTTGGAAGTCTTTCAAGGTCTAACAGTTTTATCTGTTCCAGTTCTTTCTAAATTCTGTAAAGTAAGATTCATGCATTAGTGACAGTGACAGTGAGAAAAAGGAGACAGTTCTATCGCATACGAGGATGTTTTAGGCACCTTCATCTGAAAGAAAGGACCAGACAAAAGAGAAGGAACAAGATATTGTCATTTTTTGAGAAAAGTTTTAGATCGTTAAAAAGCTACAATCAAGGCAGAGAAATTTTTTTGGTCAAATAGTCCTCTTAAATAAATACAGACCAGATAGAAGACAGATATGCAATAAAGAAACAAGGAGGAATATGTGAAATTAATGTGTTGTCTAGCTCAGTGTATAGAAGGGTGTAATAAGAGAAGTTAATATGTTACATAAAGATCTACGGCAGGCTGGGCAAAGAACAAAACAACTTTCATTTAAATATTTTAAGAAAAAAAAAAAATGAAACCAAGATGGGCACCTGTTTAATGAACACCTCTTTCTATATCATTAGGAACAACCTTTATATAATCTTTTACTTTGTATCTAGAAGGCAAGATGAGGTACTTTAAGTATTTTCCTGACAATGATGAAATAATTCCTAGGCCAGCAGTAACCAAATAAACACACTAAGCTTATAGCAGATAAACACTAGAGACAACAGGGCCAGGTAATTTTTTCCCTGTCATGAAGTCATGAAGTAAGTTTTCTGAGGAAGGTCCTAGACAGGACCTTATTTATATGTAAAATAGATTCTAGGAGAGACCAGAGAAAATATCTGATGCCTGGAAGTGCTGCAACATTGTCCACACTTCAGCAGGAGCAAGCAGAATGACAGATGGTGGCTTAATTTGATAGCAGTCTCAGGCAAAATAGTGGAAAATCAAATAATCAATTGTAGAAGATTCAGCCGACAGAAAATGAGCCATCTTGCATCTACCATGGCAACACATCTGCCACTACTGTTCTTTAATCTGCCCAAACATTTAGTGAAGATTTTTTGCTTTGCAGACAAAAAGACACAGCTAATCTCAGCGGTTAAGGTCTTTGTGGCCTTACCCACAGCTTTCTGTATTCTCCATGCTCCTTTCTCTCCTTTTTTTGCTTTCCAGAGTCAGTGCTCTTTAGTTGTAGCTGGAGAAACATCTTATCCATTGAACTTGGAAAAAAAGTTTTGCCAGACAGTGGATTTAATTATTGAGTGGCAGAACGTAAAGGTAACTTGAAGTCTTGAACCGTGGTAGTAAAATGTATTTATTTCTTCTTTACAAAGTCACAATTGAAAATGAGTGCTCTAAAATATCTTCAAAATGCATGAACAGGCTAACATGTTGGAATGTTTTTTAAAAGATAATAGGGAAAAATGTTGTCTGAAATCTGAAAAACCATCATCAGCTACAGCTGCTAGAGCTCCAGTGCACAGCAGCTTGCTGGTAATCTAAGCAATGAGCTAAAACATGAAACAAACTCAATTACAGAGAAAGTTTGCATGGTAGCAGCAGAAGACTGTAAACAAGGTACAGTACATTTGAGAAATCAGCAGAGAGTAGATGTGCACAGCAGAATCCTCACTGAGGTAATCCCCAAGCTGTGAAAATTCAATCATAGAAGAAGAAACACTCTTTTGACCTAACTACAAATGCAAATACAGACTGCAGCAACCTTACAGTATGAGCTGTGTGGCACCCAGGGATCCAGTTGAGTTTTAAAGGCTGACCACTCCAATACATATAAACAAGGGAGAACCTGTTGAATAGTTAGTTAGAGAAATGTGTGTATATACATATATATATATATAT
>WBMZ01006819.1:46259-199041 GCA_013400975.1 Atrichornis clamosus | reverse complement strand
GTGGAGCCTGGAGGTCAGGGCAGGTCGGAGGGGGTAGGAAGAATGGGGGGGTCACACAGGTCTGTGGGAGCAGCAGGGGGTCAGGGTCGTATGGGGTCGGGGGAGGGCTGGGGGGTCATTAGGACCTGGGGGTCAGGGCAGGTCTGGTGGCGGCCACACAGGTCTGGGGGGACAGCATGGGGTCAGAATGGACCATGGGGTCACAGGGAGCTAGGGGTTGGAGAGAGCAGGAGGCATGGGAGGGGCAGCATGGGGTCAAGATGCCTATAGGGGTTTTGGGAGCAGCAGGCACAAGGGTGGATCAGATCCAGCTTTGGGATAGGGACAGGGCTGGGGGGCATTGGAGAGTCACACACGTGTGGGGGCACCGTAAAGAGACAGGGTCCTGTGGGGTCAAGGGGGGCTGGGGTCTGATAAGGCACAAGGCAGGGTCAGAAGGGCCTGGGGGTCAGGGTGGATCTGGGGGGGTCAGGAAGTATGGGGGAGTCACACAGGACAGGGGGGCAACAGAGGGTTAAGGTGGACCATGGGGTCATGGGGGGCTGGGGGAGCAGGCACAAGGAGGGGTTAGATCCAGCCTGGAGTGAGGTCAGGGCTGGGGGTCAGCAAGGGGGGAGAAGGGAGCACAGGGGATCACACAGGTGGGGGTGTAGCAAGAGTCAGTGGCTTAGGGGGATTGTTATGGGGGTGCTGGGGGATGACAGGCACAAGGAGGGAGTCAGATCCAGCCAGGATTGGGGGGCAAAGCAGGTCTGAGGACATGTCACCCCCAGGGAAACAGAGGCTGACCTACCCCCTGCCCCACGGTGCCCCAGAGAGGGGGTGCAGCTGTGGTGTCCATGCACCCCCAGAGTTCTTCACCTCATCTCCAGTCTCCATCTTCTACACCCAGGAGAGACCTCGCTCCCCAAACCACCCTCATCCCCCCGAGGGAGAGTGCAAGGGCACCTCAGCACCCCAACTCACCACCACCCGATCCCTTCCCCCAGGGTACCCTCTGGAACAGATCGGGCCCCTTGTTTGGGGCTGATCCAACATGGATATTGCGTGTGAGACACAACACAGGCACCCTAGCAGCCCCTGTGACATGATTTGCCCTTGCCTCTCCAAGGCTGGGCTGCTGCCACACTCGGGAAAACAGCCCCAAAAATTAAAATAATAAAAATAAGGCTCGTCCTGGCTGGAATGGAGTAATTCCATCACAGTTCACTCGGCTCATGGCAGGCGGTGGGGGCAGGACCTGAAGCGCTGCGGGCGGTGCACTCGCTCGCTCCAAGGCTGATTCAGCTTTCTGAAAAGCAAACAAGCAGGAGAGGGGGAAAAGAGGATTGTTGGGAAAGGAAGCGGCCAGGCCTGTCCAAGGGGAGGCAGGCGCGGATTAGCGATGGGAGCGATGGGAGTGGAGGTTCCTGAAGCTCGATAAAAGATTCACCAGGGCTGGGAACGCCGAGGGACATCCGTCACCTCCGCTTCGCTGCATGACATGGAGCAATTTATGACCAAACTGGAACCGAATTGCTTGGCAAAAGGGAGGATGTGGAGAGGAGCCAGCAGAGCATCGCAGGAAAACCACTCCTGCAAGGTGATGGGGGAAGTTATTTTAAAATTGTTAATTGATCATACTTTGTTAACTCGATGCTGCAAATGGCTCTGAGTGTGCTGCCTGCTCGTGCAAGCCACGTTTCCTTTGCTTTAATCTGTTTTTTTCCAGTAAAAGAGCCACTGCAGTTTCAGCTCCGACTCCGTAGGTCACATTTTCAGCACGACCAGTGGCAGGAATTTGTAAAATAAATAATTAAATAGCATTTTGTGTCTGTGTTGTGTTGCTGGGTTTTTTTAAGAAAAAATCCTGGAGTAAATATTCCATCAGCTGGTAACTAATCACAGCCATTTAGGGAAGATTAATTAGGACCACTTGCAGAGAACATTGTTCAAGGAGGTATAAATTTCATTTCTGCATTTCAGTTTGATTTTGGGAGGAGAGAGGAACAGATCTGGGAGCTGTTACACTTATTAAAGGGACTGACTTCCCCAACCCCTCAGCTCTTCTGGACACCCCCCCACCCACCACTGCCCCTAGAAACACCTCCAACTCCAGAGGGAGCAGTTCACCCCCTCAGAGCACCAGGCAGGAACTGGACACCACTAACACCAAATCTACGGCACTGTACCCCATCTTAATGTTTTAGGGATGGTGGGGGTCACTTTGGTATAATTTTTTCTGTGCGTTTTGGACAGCACTCAGTGGGGCACTTCCTCCTCCTCCTCCACGCATTGCCAGGGATTGCATTGCCAGGGATCACGATGCCATCAGTATTTCCATGTAGGTTACCAGAAAAGCCTTTGGTTGCCACAGAATGGTTTGCACTCGAAGGGACCTAAAGCCCATCCAGTACCACGCCCTGCCATGGGCAGGGACACCTTCCACTAAACCAGGTTGCTCCAAGCTCCATTCAACCTGGCCTTGGACACATCCAGGGATGGCGCAGCCCCAACCTCTCTCATTTCGAGGGTTGTTTGCTCACTGTCATTTTCACTGGTCACAGATCAACGCCTCTGTTTCTCTTTCCCTCCAGCAGGGGGGCGGGAAGATATCCCAAGGAGATAACAGCGTCCTGCAGAACCCACTGCAGCCAGGAATGTTTTCCAAGACATCCCTCGTTGCACTGCTGAATTCCGGGCCTGACAGAGGACCCGTGGTGACAGCCCTGGGCTCTGCTGGGTCAGGCTGGAGCAGGAGGTGGTGACATCTGATAACAAACAGATAAACTGAGGTTGAACCATCCTCCTCCTGCGACTTGCCCCTCTCCTCTCCCACATTTGTCTGAAATAATTGGGGTTTTTCTTCTCACTTGCAAATTCAGAGATGGCGTACATCTCCTTCAGTACATTTTGGAAAGGCAAGCCTTATGTTTTGCAGTACAAGGGCTCTGCTGGCTCAGCTCTCCTCCTAGATGTCCAGCAGCTCATCCTCGGCTGTAGTCACATCCTTCCCTACTCTGCTGCACACTCAACTATGGTCCTCTTCACCTTCGTCCTCCAAAGAGCAGCTCAGAGCAACACTTTCAGATGCAGTTTCCTTTCCAATTTGCTGAAATTGCACCTCACACCAGACATGGCAGCTGGTCCCTCTGTCGCACAGAGAGGGTAGGAATCAACAAGCTGTAACTATTTCTGGCTGTAAGCAGGAATTTTGGAGCAGCCTTTAAGGGTCCTGCTTTCTGTCAGAAGAGTGCCAGATAGGTGCAAGGGATTTTAGACAAGTTTGTCAGGTAACAGTCAGAAGAAGTTACTGGATAAATTTCCCAGTGGTTAGTAATCTCAGAAGTTTTTCCTCCTACACTCCATCAGGACACTCTGAACAGGGGTGAGCTCTCCAGTCCAGTCTGGTACAACATATCTGCTGTGCCAGCACATCCGAGACTTGGCTCCCTGGAACAGCAAAGGTCTCTCAGGTAAAGATATAATTATCACTGTTAAGACACATCACACTTGGACTATTTTTTATGACATCATCTCTGGTGGGAGCTGATCCCCCACATTTGGACTCAGCAGAGAACTGGTGGTCTGTTTGTTTTTTTAAATAGGAAAAGCCAACTTACTGGAATGTGCTTCTGGCAAGAAAAGGTCAGTTTGTGAGTTTCTGTTCTTACAAGGAAAGGTTTGCTACTTCAAAATGTCTGGAATATGTAAATAGGTCATCATTTTGTACAGGAAATTTCTGGATTCAATTAAAAATTCTGATGTCAACCTTTAAGATACTACTTCTAAAAGCCTTATAAAGCATCAAAACTAAAACAATGTAAGGTTAAAAACCAAGATTCTGTTGACCTCAACTTGATTTTACCCATCGTATTGCAGTCTGGGAGCAGTTTCTGTTTCACTTTCTGATCCAGCAAGAGAAGAGACTATTTGGACCTCCAAGAATTCTCATACAGGAAAACTCCTTCCAGCCCACACTTGAGTGATGCATGAATCTATTCTGCTTTCCTTTTTTTTTCATTAACTTCTAAGAGCCCCTGAGCTCTGGTCCTTTCAGAGGAGCTGGTTACTGGCAACACTACATACATGGCTGACCAAATATTATCTCATCTGTGGTGATAAGCCAGCCGTCCTCCACCATCAGCTCTGCCAGATCCCTCCTGTGCACATGCCGCTCTCCAGGTCTGCCATCAGCCAGTGTTAATGCCTCTGATTACACCCCTGTGGCAGCTCTTCTCTTCTTGCCTCGGCCTCCTTGGATGTCAGTGATATCCCTGGCACGCTGCACTTGTATCATGTTTTGAAGAACGACTCAGCTGCCGCAGCCATTTTCTTTGTCGCTGGATTTGACCGGAGCTCAGAGCTCCCCTCCAGCATGCACAGCATGCTCCGCTAAACAGCACCAAGTCCTGCCTTCCACCACAGCATGTCTCTTAATCCAGGTTAATTTGACCAAAATTGGGTAAGATTTTATAGAGATTTTAAAAGAGCACTAAGTTCCTTCAGCCTTGAATTCTGAAAAGATAAAATGACAGAGTCAAGATCCTGATCTTTTTAATATGTTTTTGGTGACTCTTCTTAGGCTCTGCTTTCCAGGCTTGTGAAATACTCTAACTGCATTTTTCCAAGCATTTCTGCACTGCCACAAGATCTGGAAACCTACACAAAAAAGAGCAGAGATTGCTCAGTGATACCAGGACATGGGGAGCTGGGGACTGGAAAAAAACAAAAGGTCTGAGCCTTTAAAACGTAAAAGCTGGCATCAGTAATCTCAAATCCAAACATTTTATAGCACTGGGGGAAAAAAAACCCCAACCAAAACCCACAAGAGTTTAGCACTCAACAGGCTTTTTAAGGTTTTAGCACCAGGGGATGGTGTCACCTCTAGGCATCACATCCTGAAGAGGCCAACTCTTGTCTGCAGAGCAGATTCTGTTGGACCTAATGAGGCACCAGCTGCCAGTGAAGATTCTTCTAGACTTGGGGCATTCAAACATGTCACCCTTGTGTGGATTCTTGGTCTATTAAGGGTAGGGCTTCTGCCACGCTAGGGACATTAAAAGGGCCTTTCCTCATTTTCGTTAGGGAGAAAACTGGTATTTGAGCTCCTCAAAGTTAACATGGCATTGCCTGACTTCTTCCTGAGGCCATTCTGAGAGCCTCCACCCTCCCACACAATGAAGTTTATCTCAGAGTTTGTTCCTGCCCCTCCCTCTGTCTACACCTTCAAGTATCCCATTAGGGAGGCTTTGATACCCAAACCTAGTAGGAAAGCATCCAGGTCACCCAGCCTCCACACAAACAGCAAGACAAGCTCAGAGGTCTGATCCACGGGAGCACATGTCCTGCTGCCAGAGGAGGAAGGCAGCAGTGATGGCACCTGGAATTGTGCAGCCTCCATGGCCCAGCTGAGGGGAACCAAACCTCACAGGTAGGAAAGGATCTGTGATCCCAAAACACATGGTACTGGAAATATCCACTGGTTTTGGTTCTGCATGCACCTGAAACGATGTGATTCTCCCGAATGTGCCAGCAAATCCTTCCGTCCTCACTCACACTCGGCTTCGTAGAATACAAGAGGGTTTTATTCTCAGCAGGGTTTGCCCCCTGCTTCTCTTTCTCTTGCATAGAATGGGCATAATAACACTCTACCTTACAGGGCTTTGGAAAGCCTTAATTAGACAAACTGCTCTGAGATTTGTGTAAGAGGAAAATTAAATCAACATCCTATTGTAAAGCTGAAGTCACCGCACACACATTTCTCTAAGTATATTCAGCCTCTGTGTGAATGTCTGTAAACACATTCCAGCCTTCCTAAAGAGGCTCACCTCAGTAGGGAAAAAGTCATTTGAAGTTGCAGAAAAGCCAGATTTAGTTTTCTGTGCAACTTCCATTGACCTCTTCACATCCACGCTTGGCACCAAATGTAGAAAAAGCCGTGTGGCTGTGTAACAACAGACTGCAGTGAGGTGGTCCTGCCCAGGTACTGCTCCCCAGTGAGGGGGACACGCACCACGACTCGAGCTTGGTCTCAGGGATGAAGGAGCCTGCTGGGAGATCAGGTAATTTTCTCTCCAAATAAGGAAAGCCACATCCAGTGACCCTGGGGAAGGGTAGTACCTCTCTACTTACACCTAAGGAGATCCCCCTGTGTTCCACACACACCACAGAGGTGTGAGCCTGGCCTCGGCAACCAGGGACTACCAAGAGCAGCTTCCCACTTCACAGGAGCTGAAAGCAAGTTTCATGTCCCAAAGATTTGGCTGCTATCTCCCAGAACTCCCCAATTCCCACATAACATGAAATTGCAAGAGCTACAAGGGTCCTGTGGACAGCAAAGACAACCTGAATCAAATCAAAGCTGCTGTTCTCATGCTGTATTGGTGCTTGCAGTGAGGGCTCTTTGGGGTAACATGGCCAGAGAGCACAGTTTAGAGCAGCAGGGTCCAAACCTCACTAGGATGTTCCTCCTTCCTGGAAACAGTCATGGACGAACAGGCTGGGAGTTGCAGGCAGGTGCTCACACTTAAGACTTGCCAATGAGCTTTGCCATCACTGCTTTCCAACCACAGCCAGTTCCTGCCCATCCCACTGGGGCTCAAAGACCGTATTTCCAAGAATAAAAGCCTTCACTGGCAGAACAAGTCCTGCCATGCCGTACAACCTCTAGGCAAGAGGGAAAAGCAGAGGCACACACAGTTCATATCCCCTTGCCTTTCCCTGCCCGTGTTCCAGCCAAGTGTCCAGGCCTGACTCATTTCTCCATAACAAAGGTGGCTGTATCCTACTTAGTTCAGATTAGCACTCAGGGCTGCCTACAAAGGTACATTCCTGCACTGTGTCCCATTTTCTAAGCAACACAAGCTCCCATTCAGCCAGGCACTTACACACAGGAACTTACTGCCTTCAGCAAGAGCTAAAAGCACAAACTCCAGAGCTTTGCTGATTAAGCACAGAGCTGACAACTCCTTTTCCTCCAGAGCACCTCACTTTGCAGGAGAGTCCTCCAAAAAATTCCTCCTAATCCTTGCTTTTCTGGTAATTTCTATCTTGCCCTCAAAACAGATATTACAGCACAGTTAAAATCAGAATTTCTGTTGGAATCAGTATCTAGGGGCACTGTACACCAGGATGTGTGCCAGGCACCCCCATCAAAGCAGAGGAATACTTACAATAGCAAAAGTGATCCTGACCACGGCATCCTCTCTCATGGACTAATTATCCCCACCATGGCACCAAACCAAAAGTAGTGGCACTTCTCTGACTGACAAATCAGATCCTGCTGACTGATCAGAAGAAGACTGTATGACTGTTTCCCTCCATCTGGAAGGATGGAGATGGAAGGATGCTCCCCAAAACCCTTAATACCTTGATCCCTGCACCCCTATCCTCCATGCCCTCACTTCTAGGCACTGAAACCTGTGCATCTTTCTTTTGTGTTCAGAAAAAACAGTTAAGTTTCCTTTGGGTCTGTGATTCCTGTAGGGAATCCAATGGGGACAAGTCAGGACTCATCCCAACGCCAATGACAGAAGGAATCTCTTCCAGCTTTCGTTACGATCAGGTGCCAAAAGCTGCTCCTGTGTGCACAGGGAGGTCCCTTCTGCTCACACCTCTGTTCTATTGAAAACAATCAGGTCTCATTTAGCCTGGAGCTCTACAACTCACTGCAGATTAGAAATGGTGGTGACATACTCGGAGAAGGCAGAGTTGAATTATTTGGGAGAGAAGACAATTGTGTCTGGTCTCACAATCCCCTGGGTCAGAAGGATTTGATGATCACTGTTGTAACAATCCAAATCACTACGGATGACTGCTGTTCTCACTTCGCTGTGCTGTCAGGAGGATCCTATGAAAGCTCCAATTTGCAGTGGAATTTACAATTTACTTATTTTTAAAGTGACAGCATCAGAAATATCCCCCAGCCTCTTGTTCACTTCCCCTGTTCCCTCCTGCCTCCCAGTTCATAGCCCATCTGTGAAATGAGGATGCTGTGAGAAGAACGATGTACCTGGGAAGGCAAAGACTTCCTTGCCCTTCACTGGAGCCCTCAGCACCGTGGCTGGATCAAAACCCTTTCTGAAGGACTAGTTCCAAGTCCAAATCCAAGTCACAGGCTTGCTGGCATTATCCCTACATGAAAGAGTTATGTGAGGGTCACAATAGGTGATGATAAGGATCCCTTCCAGCCAAAACAATCTATGAATCTCCAAGGAAATCCACCATCCTCTGGCAAGAGCCAGGACCAGACTTTCTGAAGTGTAACAATGTCTGGCTCCAAGATCGCTGGGGCAGTGCCCATGAAGAGCTATGAAATCATCTCTTCTGCTTGGGAGGTTCATCAGGCCACGCTGGCATTGCCTGTAAGCCACAGACCACAGGACTTGGAATGTCGGGAACAAAACCAGAGTAAATACGCTCAGAAAGGCTTCAAAGTTAACATTACTCTGCTAAGAAGGAAGAGGAAAAAAAAAGCCACAAAAACACAAAAGGCACTTACCCTGGCTTTTCAGCCTGGCAAAAGGTTTGGAGATTTCCTTTGAACATGCTGGAAAGCTTGTGCAACCCAGCCTGCTCAGCAGGCCCAAGGTGAGAATGGCAGGAGCTGCTGCAAGTCAGGACCGAGGTACTTGAGCAGAGCTGTGTAGGAGGCAAGGCCTGGAATGGCAGCAGAGCAGCAGCTTCTGAGAGAACTGGAGCTGGCAGGGATTAGTGAAGGAAGCTCAGACAGTATTTGTCTGTAGGAGGCCTGGCTCAACTCAAGGCCATTAACTTGTTGCTTTCTGAACATCACCAAGAGGACCGGAAACAAAAGCACATCTGCTCAGCATGGGCCCTGCTGAGTGATTGCTTAAATACTCCAGAAGAACGAGGAGCATTAAGAAAGGCAAAAAGCCACTTCAATGGCTCCAGGCTCAAAGGGCTGCAAGATTTTGCATGAAGCCCAAGTTAAAACCAGGAAACTGGGATATAACCTTGAAAGTAGAAACAAATTACCAGCCTTCATTTTCTCCCTTTCAGGAGTTTAAATTTAAAGGGGAATCCATCAACTTTACATAAATCATGTTTATAATTAAAAATGTATTTTCCTGCACTGCTTACAAGCCTTTGGATGATTAATAAGGCATTTTTCAAATTACCGTAATTCATGCTAGTTATGCTTCTTGTTTACCCCGGTCAATAACTTTTCTTGCAGGGAGATAAAGCTATCCTGGGAGGAGGTCTTCCTCCAGGGACCAAGAGGGAAAGGACCCCAGGGAACTGCCTGAGGCTCCAGTAACACATGGGAGGTCTGTCACTGGAGCTGGTTACACGAGACATATCAGGGCTCTTGTTAAGCCTGACTCTGTGCCTGGATAAGCTGAGGAGACTTGAGCTTGCTCAGCTCCTGCAGAGGCCTTGAGCTGCGTTTTGCTTAGACCTTGCCTGAGGACCCAGCATTGCCAGGGAACCAGACTTTGTAGGTTTAGCATGAAAACACAGCAGCGACTGCAGAGCTTCTGGAGGGGGTCAGGCTTGTACTTGGCAGAAGCCAAATGTGCTTCAGAAAAGAGACTTATCTCCTCCTCTTTCATTTGCAGATGCTGGAAAGGCTCTTGGCCCTTTAGACAATACTCTACAACAAATGGAACAAGAATTCTCTTCCCAGTTACTTGATTCCCAATTCCCTT
The DNA here is from genome assembly GCA_013400975.1 of Atrichornis clamosus. Lineage (NCBI taxonomy): Eukaryota > Metazoa > Chordata > Aves > Passeriformes > Menuridae > Atrichornis > Atrichornis clamosus. The sequence goes on along the minus strand of WBMZ01006819.1, from coordinate 189,388 downwards.
CCAAAAAAATAATTTGATTTGATTCAACATTATTTAAAAGAGACAGATACACAAAAAAGCAATTCCATTGCCCCAGCACTGCAGTCTGTGTGGTGTGAATGGATTCCCTGGGTTACCTTCCCCAGGGAGGGCTGAAATGTCCTGACCCAGAAGCCTTCAGGTAGCAGACAAAGCAATACCTGCAGGGCGACACAGTGATGTGGAAGTTAGGAACTCATCATGCTGCCACATGCCCAGCAGGAAGTACTGCCCAGTCCTTTTCAACGCTTCCCAAATCAGTGGTCCTGGTCCGTCTCTCCAGGGCTCCTGCAGGCTCTCCGAAGACAGCAAAGACATTTCCTCAGCTCTTCATCCCTTCTCCTCTGGTTCAAAACAGCAGTTATTTCATAACCTATTTCACTCTAGAGGTGACAGTTACTCTTAGGCAACTTCAAGCTCCAAACACAAGTGCCTGGCTAACAAAATACATGGGAACTGCTCTTTAGCCAGTGGTGGACACACAACACATTTTGTTGCTTCATGAATTGAGGCATGGTAAGAGACACTAGCCAAGGTTTTCAATTCTTCAAATACAAGGACAGGCACTAGTGAGACTTGTAACAGTAGAAGAAAAGAAAACTGGAATTCTGTAACGGTGGCCCAGGCTCACACAAGCATGTGAGGTTCTTGCAAGCCTGATTTATATTAATCAAACCAGCACTGAAAAGCATGACCACAAAATTTATTCTAATACCTGCTGTACAACACCCTAAAAGTAACAGAAGAAAACAAGCTGAGATAAAAGGTATTTGCTGTCAAAGGTGGGGAAATACCTTCTGAAAGCGACAGTGTTGGCCTCCTCTAAGAAATTGAACAAGAGTGCAGAAATTAAACATCCTGTAGATTTCAGATCAAAAAAGGTGTCTTGTCTGCTTGGGTTTAGCACATCTTCATGACAGGGCAATTTGTGACCTGGGGACTGCAGCCAGCAGAAAAAGCAGGTAATTACTTATAAGCTCCGGTCCTGTGAGCTCCTTCTGATCTGCTGCACTCTGGAGGTGCCCCAAACCTTTGAAAACCTGAACCCTGACTGAGAGAAACTTATAGCACCTGAGCTGTAGCGTGCTGGTTCCCTGGGTGGACATGCCTGTGGACAGTGAGGGCAAGACAGCAGCATCACCTGCTTTCTTGACAGGTTATCTCCACACCTTGAGGCATCCAGGGACAGCTGGCACAGAGAAACTCGCCTGGTCTCAGTTCCTGCTCTCAGTTCAATATACTTTAACTCACTGATTGGCACAAACCTGAATGACTAGGAAATAGCTGCACGAGATAAGTTGGCCAAGAGATTCATATCAGTGAGCAGCTGCAGAGAAGCGCAGATTTATCCTCTGTATGGGTTTGTTCCCAAGACATGAGCACACAAGACAGAGATAAAGTCAGAGCTCTCCTGTTTCATGTGGAAATCCAGAGTACAAGCGAGTCACTACTCAACTTGCTCAGGTGCTGTAAGACACCATGACCTTTTCTTAAGTTGTTAAAACCATAAATAGTTTTTAAAACTCAGACCAGTAGCATGGCATCTGCAAGGCCTCCATCCTCAGCCCAGTTCTCTCCAGTATCTTCATTAATGGCCCGGATGCAGGACTTGAAGGAATACTAAGTTTGCCGACTGCACTAAATTGGGAGGAGCTGTCAGGTCCCTCTAGGGCAGGGAGACCTTGACAAACCAGAGTTGGACAATCACCAACCGTGTGAAATTCAACAAGGACAAGTGCCTGGATGTGTGTGTGGAATGAGACACTGGAGAGCAGCTGCAGGAAAGGACCTGGGAGTCCTGATCCATGGCCAGTTGAACAGGAGTCAGCAGTGCTCTGGCATCCAGGAGGGACATCCGTGTCCTGGCGGGCCACCAGGCCCAGCATCACCAGCCGGGCCAGGGAGGAGATTGTCCTGCTCTGCTCTGGGCTGGGGTGGCCTCACCTTGAGTGCTGAGGGCAGTTTTGGGCACCACAACATAAAAAAGACATTAAGTCACTAGAGAACATCCAGAGAAGGGCCACAAGGACGGTGAAGGGCCTTGAGGGGAAGCTATATGAGGAGTGGCTGAGGGCACTTGGTTTGTCCAGTTGGAGGAGAGGAGACTGAGGTCAGACCTCACTGGGGTCTTCAACATCCTCCCGAGAGACAGCAGAGGGGCAGGAACTGATCTCTTCACTCTCCTGATCAAGAATAGGACTTGAGGAAATGGGTGGACCTGTGCCCAGGGAGGATTAGACTGGATATTAGGAAACAGTTCTTCCCTGAAAGGGTGGTGGGGCACTGAACAGGCTCCCCAGGGAATGGCCACGGCCCTAAGGCTGCCAGAGCTCCAGGAGTGTTTGGACAATGCTCTCAGGCACAGGGTGGGATTGCTGGGATGTCTGTGCAGGGCCAGGAGTTAGACTTGATGATCCTGATGGATCCTTTCCAACTAAGTATATTCTATGATTCTATGACATCTAAAATACTGCTTGCTCTACTCTCAGGGCATTTATCCTTAGAAAACTCACTTGAAGTGATGCCAGGCACAGTACAAGGCACTGAGGTCCTGGGTGTGCAGAACTCCATCAAACACGTGTCACCAGGACGAGACACGAAGAGGCTCCAGCCCCTCAGGGCTGAGGGCCGGTGGGTTTGCGGTACTTGCACTGGATCCACACTCGGTACATTGTCATCTGCTTCCCACGGTTCACTTGCAAACGCCGATCCACCATATTCTGGATTTTATCCAGCCCAGCTGTGGTGAAGAGATGATCTAACTCATCTGGAAGCAGAGAGAAGGAGACTGAAAAGGCCATAGCTTTCCTTTAACTGATACCTGCTCACACTAAGGGCTAAGGTAAGCTGAAAGATGGGCCAGAGGAAACTCACAGCCTCACCCTGGCAGGGAAATGATCAAACAAGACTTAACTACTTTACTAGGGGGGTTTAACATCACACTTTCTCACACTTCCCTTCTAGCAAGGAAGGAAAGAATTATTTGGTGTACATCTAAAACTACAGAGACTTAACAAAGAAAACAGCAGCAGTTTCAGACATGGGTACTGCCTCTAGTAACAAATTAAGGAGCATCTTCTGGCAAGTAGGGACAGATCCATTCCTTCCCCCGTCTCCAGAGGAATTTCAGAGTCTGCAATAGCGAAGAACAAGATCAGACCTATACTTTTAAGTGGTAGCAGTAGGATCCGTGCTGTCTAGGCTGAAGGGGAATGGGATTCATTAAGCTTAAATTTGTGAAAAAAAATCCTTAAAAACCGCACCCTGTTGGGGCTCCATCAAGACACTAAGAGCCCTCGAGGCCTCAGCACTTCCACTGGCAGGTATTCCTGACCAAGCAAATAAGTCTCACAGTGCCCAAGCACCCTGGCTGTGGGCAAAGCCAGCCTAAGTCCTGCTGAGCAGCAGAGCTTGTTCCCCGGAGCACGTGGTTTGTCCGGAGTTTCTGTAGGAAAAGCCTGACAGGTCCCAACTTGCGCTCCTTTATCAGACGCTTTCCATCATGACATGTTTGCCAAACATGCATTAAGCATTAATTTTGTTGTGACAAACTAGATTTGTGCAACGGGGAACAGTTCAGTTGTGCCACTGCTCTAAAACTGACCATGCACAGGGGCCCATGATGGGAGAGACTGGAGGCACAACTGGTGATAAACTGGGAGAATAACAGCTGTACTAACACCAAGCAGCACAGAACTGGAGGGGCTGCCTCAGCTCCATGCTGAACCACACCCTTCTGATTTCCTCAGAGGAGAGCAAGAAAATTAAGGGAAGTTCCTCCAAGTGGTGTCCATCTCCCTCCATCATCTGCAGGCAAGATACAAGGAGAGCTCCTCCAGTCCCACTCCTCCCAGGGTAGCAAACACACCACTCTTCCTCTTACAGGACTTTCCACTAAGGAATTCACCATGCCATGCTTGCACCAGGAACTGACAAGCCCAGGTCACTGTTTAATTGGGAGACTCTTAACATTTCACACTGCTCCAAGAGGAAAGAAAGATCTAGCGGCCAAACTGGAGGGCACAGGGACAAGAAGCGGTGAGGAGAGTCAGAGGGATGTTTTTGGATAGTCAGAGGCATGTTTCTGGCCTCCTACCTTGTGTGAAGAAGTAGACTCTGGTGCCATCACCTCTCACATAGAAGTTATTGGACAGACATTGACCTAAGGGCAAGAGGGATTTAAACAGTTACCAGTGATCACTTAAAAATCAGAAATTGCCATCCAACAACAGGCCCTTCTCCAGCACATGCTGTGCTTTAGGGAATTAATGAGCTGCCTCCAAACAGGGCAGACACATCCCCAGAGAAGCAGCATCTAGTAGTGATGTGGCAAGAGTCCCCAGGGGAAAGGAAATACCTCTCTTAAACCGAAGCTGGGCGAGATCGTAACGGCCATAATCTCGTAGCAAGATCATTCCCCCTGGTTTCAGAAGGCGACTCAATCTGGTCACGAGGCACTGCATCCTGAGGGAAGAACAAACCAGGAGTGCTCAACGTGCTGCAAAATGATGCTTATTTCCTTCCAAAGAGATGGGATAAAGTTTTACACGTTTCAACTTCGTATAAAGAGCTATCCAAAGCCAGTACCATTCTGAGCTCTCCCAGAGTCAGGTGGGTTGACTTTATTTGGCTTCTTTATTTCTGACACTCCCTGATTTTATTTTTTTACCTACAATGATAACAGCCTGCCACAGCAGGGATTAACTGCTCTCTCTTACTGATTACAAAAGGATTTCCACTGGCTTCAATAAAACAAGTAATAAGTGAACTTGAAGAAAAATGCTGTGAAATAAAACTAAAGGGAACAAAAAAAGAGACTAGTGTAGGTTGTAACAATTATCACACTAGGACCACAGCACTTTCCCTATCTGTTTTCTGAACCTGTCCCCTCCCTTCTTGCTACCTGCTATGTGAGAAGTTCATCTACCCTTTGAGCCTGAAAATCCAGCAGAATACTTTCCAAAGAGGTGCTGAGTGCTCAGTGTGGCTGGGGTTCAAAACAGTGACTCCAGCAAGGGCCACCTGCAGCCACATAGCACTTCAAAATCACCCTGTCCTCTGCCAGAATTTGTTACAACAGCAAATACCTGCAAATTTCATTTGCTAAGGCTTCATGGAAAACGACCAGAAAGAGAACAAAGTTGAATTTTCCCAATGAGACTATGAAAGAACTCCAGTTGTAGAACTATCTTCAGCAATCAGAAGGAATTATTAAAACTTACTTCTCTGGGAGAATAGCTGAGAGGACAAAGATAAGAATAACAATGTCAAGACTCTCCTCTGGCATTGGGAAAGGACTTTGATCATTGCACAGGTCATGGACGAATGCAAAGCAGCGAGAAGAATCATATTCTGCATTGTTCTGTATTTCAGGGAGAGAAATTAAGAGCATTAGTAGCAGACCCTGATCTCAGTATTATCTGGACATGGAGTATTCTAACCTTCACATAATCAAGTGGTATCTCCAGAGATCTGTTTCAGCCTCATTGCACTTCTGTGTCAGGTATGTTCCTTGGTCAGGCAGGGAACAGGTGTGAAATATGAAAAAGTAGGTACACACAGGAGATTTACAAAGAGCTTTGGTCTTGTTACAATCAATCAGCACTGAAAAAAACCCAAAACTGGATTCAGGATTTATTGCAATTTGAAGGTCAGATTTTCCACTAATAGTGGTAAGAGGCAAGAGATTTATACTGTTAAATTGAAAACCTTTACATAAGTGAGTGTGTCGGGGCACCTCTCTGCATCATTGAAATCAATATTCATCTCACAGTACAAGTGGATACTCCTTATACCCCAAAAATCAAATCTGGTTGCCTAAAGTTACGCTCTTAAAAATCACATTTAGACTTCTTTTAGAAGTTGTTTATTTTTCTAAAGCTGCTGCTACAGAGTGCAGAAATCCCTACAAACAGTGCTTGTGTCACATCCAGAGGATGAAATGGATGCTGCCTCTGCTGCTGTGCTCCACTCTCATCTCAGGAAGTGACTGATTGCATTTGATACTTCATATATTCTCCGTTCTGCCCTGACCTGAAATTTATTAGTGGTATTTGTCCTTTGACTAAATCCCAGCCTCCTGCTCCACAAACAGGATCCCTCCTCAGCTGCCTGTGCACAAGCAATCAGATCATGCTCCCAGAACTGCAGTGACAGGAACACACACACAAACCAAAACCAGCTTCAGTTCCTGTTAAAAAATAGCCTGAACATTTTCAAGGTTCAGCAGTTACTCAGCTAAAAGAGCACTGGATTGAGAAAAGTACTGCCAACGACAGGGGAAGAAAATCTGGCTGACTTGTCTGCTGCCAAGTGTGACATTTTGATAACTTCAGCTTCCCTCATTTCTGCAATCTTTGATGGCTCATTTTCCAGATTTCCCAGTGCAAGGGTCAGCACCAGGCCTGGTTAAAACCAGAAAGCTGCCAGCACAGCCAGAAAGCTACTGGCAGCCAGGATAGATTTGTGTTAATGGGTAATTAGTCCCAGGTACTTCCCATATTTTCGTAAGTCACCATTGAGTTTACCTGGACAAGATCCACAGCTGTTGTAGAAAAATCACAGCAATAAACAAACAGGCCTGGGTCACTGCAATAAATCAAAGAAACTCATCATTTATATTGAGGAATTAAGGAGTGTTTCAAATGCACAAAGCGCAGAACTGGGAGCCAGAAACCCTGGACTATAGTTTCTGCACAAAATCTGGTGGATCCCATTGCTCCTTTATGCCCACTATTCTCATACGGAACTGACTTTTCCTTCTGGATCTAGGACCAATGGCTTCCAAGCTCAAAACTCCATCTGAAGTTGCAGATGGCAAAGATACCATTTGCATTTGGCCTTTCTCTGAGACTGTCTAAACTAGGAACACTTTTCCAATTGAGGCTGGTGTCTTATGCAGGTGAAAACTTACTGTGGGTTACTTCACAGAATCCCACAATGGTTGGGACTGGAATGGACCCTGAAGATCACCCTCTCCACCACCCTGCCATGGGCAGGGACACCTTCCCCTCTCCCAGCGTGCTCCAAGCCCCATCCAACCTGGCCTTGGACACTTCCACGGATGTGGCAGCCCCAGCTGCTCTGGGCACCCTGTGCCAGGGCCTCACCACCCTCATAGGGAAGAATTCCTTCCAAATGTCCCATTTAATCCTGCCCTCTGACAAGGAGAGCCATTCCCTGTGTCCTGTCACTACTTACTTGTTGGTTTGTAAAATTGGGAAGACTGTATTCCCAGCCCCACAGCCAACCTGCACAAACAGAACAGATGTACAGAGTGAAAATAATTCCTTCAGCACATCCACGCAGATAATTTCCAATCACCTCTCTACAGCAATGGAACAAAGAGCAACTCATGAGTAACAGCTGAGCCTGGCAGTGACCATTTGTAAAAGTCTCTACAAGGTCTGAGCGTGTTCAGCTCTGAGGAACAGGATTAAATGTGTGGGAAACTACTAAGCAAGTTCTTGCTGAAATCTTACTAACAAACTATATATTGTCACTCTTTTAAAAGCTGTTTTTGCTGGAATCCCAAGCATAACAACCAGTATGAGTCACTGAAGCACTGGCAAAGGCCATGGATGAGTTACATTCACTTCCATAGGAAATCAGAGCAACAGAGAAGTTTGTTTTACTCTAATTACTCCTTCTACTTGTTTCCATTTGAAGAGATGATGAGTCACACAACTGGGTTTGGGGAATTTGCCTCTGAATGTTTAAGAAATCAGTAAAATTTAAATAGACTGAGCAGAAAATATCATGGACAGTTTGCAGTGACAGATGCTACTGAAAGTGCTCAGGTGAGACAGGAAAGGCATGTTGAGAATATCAAAGTCTGAGGAAATCTTAAAGCGCCACATTAAATTAAAAAATCAGAAGGACAGTGCATACTAACTCTCCTTGGAAGGGCAGGAGTTTCATAAAATAAAAAATGTTAAACAAATCCAGAAATATCTACAGGGAACAACTAGAGGTGGCAAAGCAAAAGGTCATAACCAGCTGTCAGGAGTCTAGTATTTGTAATTCCCACAGACTTCTCCAGGACAAAGCCTGTATCAGTCTGGGATTCCCTGTTATCACACGGGCCATAAGGAACAAACCCAAGAACATTTTTACATTCTTGGCTTCATTGCTTTCTTGCACACCTCTCAAGGCAAACAGAAGTCAGCACAAAACATGCAAAAGATAAATGATAAGGGAAAACTTTATACAGACTAGCAGGAGAATCAGCTTCTTTAAAAGATGACTTTTAAATGCTTGTTTGAACATCTGATAGCGATAGTTTGGCTTTTAAACTTGGAAACTTCTTATGGCCCCTGTGCTCTGCCAATTCAGAGTTTGAACCAAAAGACTCCCAACAGATTTAGTTCAGTTCTAAGCTACACTCTGATTTTTGCACGTTACTTACTGATGGCAATCATCCACTCCCTTGCTGCTTGCCAGTGATACACATTTTATGTCCCAGTCACATTGACACAAAGGAGGCTCTGATTTACAGATCTTACCTCTAAGATACGGTAAGATGCAGCTGATCCTGGGTAACGCCCAATGCTCTGACTCAGCTCACTGTCCTTCTGTGCAGTCAACTCCCCTGTGCAGCCTACAGATGTGCTTTTTATCAGGTTTAACTGACTCTCTGTCCTGTTTTCCAATGAGCAATGGCCATTTGCACAGCTTCCCAGCCTGTCGCTGTTAGATTCTTCTGTGTTACTGAAGTCATGCACAGAATCTCCATTTTGGCTTGAGTTCCTGTTGGGTGCCAGCTCAGGAAATTCAGTGAACAGCCAGTGCCTGTCCTTGAAGAAGCCATTTTCGTGGATTTTATAGAAGTCATCCCAGTATTTCTTAGCATTCACCTCATATTCCTCTGTGAACACAAGCAAAACCATCACCAGACATCAAATCAGAAGGTTTCAATGTTTAATCAGTTCAGACAGTGAGGGATCACTGCAGACATCTATGCAGCAACCTGCTTTAATAAGTATGATTAGTGACTGAAAATCACCTTTATTTAAATTTGCAATCCTACATAAACACTCAGCCTGCCTCCTCACAGTCACTTTGTTAGGACTTAAAAAGTGAAAAGAGAGAGAAGAGGAAACTGCCTCCTGGTAGGATTTAAAGGAAGTTGGCAACATAAAAAGTCTCTTTGAAGGAGACTGGAATGAAGAAATCCAGGTTTTACTTCCATCTCTAACTTGTTCAGTTCACCGGAACAATTAATTTGGAGCCTTGTGACATTAAGTGTCAAGCACAACTACTAAGGAATTCTGTGAGAGATTCTGCCTGGAGCTGAAAGCTCCTGTACAACACGCTGCCCCTTTTTTCAGGTGGAGAAAAATTAGTCAGGCCTGGCAAGATGCTCATTCAGCATTTGTGCAATCCTCCAGATTACAGGACAGCATGTTTGCCACAACTTTTGCTGCAGTCCAGTCTAGAGCACTTTGTTTTCCATAGTTCTGTGCGTATCAGAGCATCACACATTTACGAACTAAAACAAAAGAGGGTAATCAACACAAGTGACCACTGAATTAAAGTACCAGTAGAGAGCTAAGGTGGACAGACTAAAGATGATCAGAACTAATTTGAGCAGCAGCACTTTCACATCAAGTGGGTCATTCCAGGAGCAAGACGAGTACTACAGAGAGCTGGAATAATTCTTACAAAGCCATGATCTAGTGAAATTCAAGTCACTTGCAAAAATATTTCCACACACTTTCACAGGTTTCAGATCAAGTACAATCTGTGGGAACTATTTCTTCCATGGGAAGCTACAGATACAAGTGACTTTCTAAGATCTCGTCAATGTGATGAGTTCTCTGTCCAGGAAAGTAAGACCTAATTATAGCATTCTATGCCTGCAATCACCTAGAGACATTAACAACCACGGCCAGAGATCCCACCTGCATTCCAATAACAAGTAATTCCTCAATGATCTTTGCACAGCAACAAGTTCATGACTGAATAAAAATGACTGGAGATCATTATTAGCTGAACTGCCATTTATTTATTAGTCTTCCTGAAGAGCATAAAACTGTTTCAAAGCAAGACAGCAAAGTGAACCCAGAACACCTGGAAAAATATGTAGCCTCAGCCAAATATAGACATAAATGGCTTTAACAAAGAAGTACAAATCAGTCATATGTCTATTTTTAGTAGGACCTATCCCTGCAGCACAAAGAACTATATATAAAAGTAATCTCTTTACCTCAACTACAAGGATTTTATCCTTTTAAGAAACCTTGTCCTTAAACCCCAAGCTGAAGGAAACTTTAATGTCTGATATTAGACCAGAGCAGTAAGTTTGTGCCATGATCTCACTGTTGGTCACAGTGAGCAGGGCCAGGTCAGTTCACTGTTTTCATGGAAGAACTCAATGACTGCTGATGCTGGAAGGAGTGTTATTGACCCATACCCTGGCATGCTCCTTCCTGAACTGCCACTTCTCCCATGTACTGGTAGGAATATGCAGGGCTGCTGGAGCTGGAAATGCTCTTTCACCTAACAAAAATAACAAGTCCTGAATCCTGTTTATTCCCAACAATCCCATGACAGCCTGACTGCAGTGGGATGCTTACCTCAAGTGCTGGGACAAAATTCCAGCCCAACTGTTTTGGATTACCCACATTTTTGCCACATCACACCGCTGAACAAGACACAGTGCTCTTCTTATGTCAAATTAATGTGAAATTCTGTTGGATGCTATTGGACAGCTGTTATACCCCAACCCACATGCGGGGAAGCTTTGTTTAAAGCTCATTTACCTCGGAACCTGGTGTTTTCAAAGGCCTGAATAAAGGATCAGTAACAATATAAACACAGGAAATCAAGGGCCAGCTGACAAATATCATGCAAGAAACAGATTTAAAGCAAAAGTATGACTGTTAATTCTTCAGTATGACTTCCAGCCAGAAAAGTTCACATCATACTTGTTTCAGCTCCTTTTTGTGGTATTAGCTCATAGGGCTATCAGCATGTGAGCCAGATTTCTCCAGAGACACTCCTGATAAGGACTCCTGACTTTTTGCTCACCTCTGTAAGGACACCCCCAAAGCCAAGCCCATACTCACCCCTTCACTCTGCAGAAGAAGAGCAAACAAAAGTAACCGTTCACAAAGACAGGAAGAGGACCAGGGACCCCCTGGATTGCAAGGGGGCTAATCATGGACCTTAAAAGGAAACCAAGGAACTTCCACTTCTCTCTCTCTTCCCAGCCAGGAGACACATCTTCCACATACCCACAGAACTCTCCTTCTTCAGAACAAATCCTGATGGCCACGCGAAATCCACAGAATAATACAGCCATAATGACCAATAGTTTGCCTTTGTTCTCCTCCTTGGACATTCTGATTCTCAAACTACCAGACCCTTAAGGCACATTTGCCTGGGCTGCTTTCCCTACTTTTCAGCCATCCCATTGTCTCCACACGATTCCCAGTGAATAGCAACTATCAACATTTGACTGGCCTCCATTGTTCAGTCTGGGAAATACATCACGGAGCCCTGACAAACTGCTCCAATAGCAAATTGCTCCACAATTTCCTAGTTGTATATAGGTTCTCAAAGCATGACAGACAGCACCCTTTAATGCTAACCAGATTTTAAAATGAACTCAACACAATGGGCATCACAATGGAAACTGCTGGATACTTCTGGGAGTCCAAGAAATTAGGAGGGTTACTCTTTGGTGTAATTGAATTTGCTATTGTGAACACAATTGGAGCTATATGGAAGTGTCTCAATAGTTCCAGTAGTGCTCAGCATCGTCTTATGGGTGACACACTCAATTTAATTTGAACAAAAGGAGCAGATGCACCCTAGAGCTTGGCAGCGTATAACAACATCACAATCAGACAAGCTTCTTATCACACCAAAGAACCTTCTGTCCATCATCTGAGGGACTGGATGATCTTTATCAGGTACAGAGGAAATGCATTATGAACCAGCTCAGAAAGGCTTCAGCCACGACAACCAGGGAGCTGAGCACCTTGAGCTTGACTCAGAGACAGGTAAGCTCCGCATTTTGGACTGATAAATAACCTTTAAGTCAAGTAAAACAAAAACTTCAGAAACCCTTTGCTGTCTGTCTGATGACAAGCACTTCAGTTAAGCTAAAATAATTTTTCTCTGATGTAATTGTTCTCATGCTGTTTGTACACTCTGTAGAGACAGATATGGACACTACTTTACCAGACCCTTTAAAGAGAAAAAATGAGCTTGAATCATAGCTCACTCCACAGCAAGCCCGCAAAAGGAGACTGGTTACTAGCAGTTAAGGTTTAGAGAGCAAAAACAAGCAGAGGTAACAATTCTATCAAAGAAGTTTGTTGACAAGGAACACTACCAAGTATTTAAACATATACAATTTAAACATATACAATATGACAAAGAAGCTCAACCCAAGCTGACTCCTCCCAACCGAGACTGTGTCTGTTCCAGAAGGAGTCTCTGGAGAAGGTGGAAGAGTCACAGAGAGGTAAATTAAGAACAGAAAGATTCCTCCTCCACCATTTTCCATTTTCAAACAGGTATTAATGCCTTCTGAGTGACCAGGAGGTGGGGAAGGGAGGGATCAATGATGTTCTGACATGGCTCAAGCCAGACTCTTCCACTCCTGGGACAAAGTCAAGACTCCCATGAGGAGACTCTTCAAAAGTACCTTGTTTATCTTGTGGCAATAGCTGTGAGCTGTTCTCTTGAACTTTATTCCTGGCACTGGCTTCCTGCTCTTCTGACCATTCCACATTATCCCTGTTGTGAAAAATAAGATGAACTAGAACTGAGCATGGTAGGACAAAGAGAGAGAAAAAGAAAGGTCTTGAGAGCCCTCCAAGCAGACAGGGGTGCAGGTGTGATCCCCAGTTCCAGCCCAGCACCTGCACAACAGCCATCAGCACAGGCAGGTCCTGGTCCTCAAGGAACTGCACTCGTGGAATTGCAAAGGGAAGGGATCCTAAATCTGTCCCTTTAGAATCCTCAGCCAAATTTAGAATGAATACATCCTTGCTATAAAACCATGCAGCCACTCAGCATAAAACCACGTTGTCTCTCTCAAATTAACACAAAAAGGTAGTTGAGTTATTTGGAAGGTAACTGTTAAATTAAGTCAAATTATGAGAGAAATATGCAGGAAACTTTAAAGCATTATGAATTATTAATAACTTCAATGCACATACACAGCTGTGCAGTCATTAAAATGATTCACTTAGCCGTTTTTCATTAAAACAAGTGAGTGAAAAGCAGAATACAAGGCCCAAGAAGCAGTTCTGGCATCAGAAGGAAGTAGTCTTTTGATTTTAACTCACAAAACAAAGGTTTAAATGTTAAGTCTGTGAAAAACAGGATTACTACGAGTTTCCACAGGAAAACTGAGGATATGCTTTTGTAACATACCTTTGGTATAGAACAGTCCCAAAAGGAAGGACAGGCTGATACATGTAAATATTATTTTATTACAAATTAAACACACACAATTCTTAACTGGGTATACCAGCCAGAGACCAAAAGTGGATCTATTTACTGCAAAAGTGCAAAATACCTTCAGTTCCCAGCAAATTAAGAGAATTTGTGCTCTTAACGGACTTTAAAAAAACCTTCTGTATCCAAATAAAGAGCTCCTGTTCCAAGCACACAGCTGGCACAACCTCATGGGAGGAACGACGGGTTATGGATTTCTGAGAGCAGATAATTTAACATTTTGTTAACCACGGCAATTGCTACGACCAGGGGAGCCTGTGGAATCCCCATTGCTTCGGGATGGGCCAAGAGTGGCTCAGGACCCTCTGGGGATCAGCACCCCCAAGCACCAGCCACACAGAGCACGGCCCTCCCGCCCCTCTGGCAGTGCCCAGACCGGGAATGCCGGTCCCCGCTCGGCCTCCCGTCGCTGTCCGGCCGCCCACCTCCCCGTCAGCCCGCTCCAAGCCCCGGTGGTTGCTCTCACGGCGAGCCCGGAGGGAAGCGCGGACACCGCGGTCGGGGCCCGGTGCAACAGAGCGGGCAGGTCGGGGCTGGCCCGTTACACAGCAGGCGACCACAGACACCGCAAACCAGGGCGGCGAGGGCGAGCCCACCCCAGCCACTCCCACCCATCGCCAGGCGCAGGGCGGCACCACTAGGCAGCAGCGCTCTGGGTGGCCGCCGGTGCCCGCCCCGGACCCCCGGCAGCCACCCTCACGCACCAGGCGTTGTGCTGGAAGAGCCGGGCGGGATCGGTAAGGAAGCGCCTCCCGAAGGGCCGCCGCTCCCGCGCCTTGCTAGGCGCCGCCATGACGGGCCATGCGGAAACGGAAGTAGCACCGCGTGGTCCGACCCGAAGGAGGACTGCGGGCGGTGGTCACGTGGCCCGGCGCGGGGGTCACGTGGGCGGTCCCGCGGGGCAATGGCGGGAAAGGGCGGCGGAAAGGCCTTTTCCGGAGTCTATCCCGTATTTCAGGGAATCCCGGAATGGGACAGACCGAAGGGAGTCACAGTGGGTCGTCTGGTCCAGCCTCACGGCTCCAGCAGGACCATCCCAGAGCACATGGCACAGACTAAGAGACATGGCACAGAATCCCAGAATGGTTTGGGTGGGAAGGAACCTTAAGGGCCATCCAGTCCCAGCCCCTGCCATGGGCAGGGACACCTTCCACTATCCCAGGGTGCTCCAAGCCCCGTCCAACCTGACCTTGGACACTTTCAGGGATGGAGCAGCCACAGCTTCTCTCGGCTGTGCCAGGGCCTCACTACCCTCAGGAAGGAATTCCTTTCCAATATCCCATCTATACCTACTCTCTTTCAATTTGAACCCGTTCCCCCTTGTTCTCTTACTATGAGGTGGAATGGGTTCAAATTCAAATGATTTGAACAAGATTGTCCAGGATTGCTTCCAGACAGCTCTGGAACATCTCCAGCAAGGAATACTCCACACCCTTTCTGGATAATCTGTTCTAGTGCTTGGTCACTGCACAGTGAATTCCTTCCTCATGTTCAGGTGGAACTTCTTCGGCATCAGTTTGTGCCTATTACCTCTTGTCCTTTTGCACAGCACCACCAAGTGGAGCCCAGGTCTATCTTCTTGGCACCCCTTTAGATAATCATTTATTTATTCAGACTTCTGGGAAGATGGAGGGAAGATGAAGGAGGAGGGAAGCTGAGGAGGCCACTAGAATGATCAGAAGGATGGAGCACCTATTGTGCAAGGAAAGGCTGAGAGAACTGGGATTGTTCAGCCTGAAGAAGAGAAGCTCTGAGGTGACCTAACTGCAGTCTTCCAGTACCTGAGGGGAGCCTGCAAGAAAGATGGAGAGGGACTATTTATAAGGGCTTGGAAGGACAGGGCAAGGGGGAGTGGCCTCACACGGCCAGAGGGCAGGGTTAGGTTGGATATTAGGAAAAAATTCTTCCCTGTGAGAGTGGTGAGACCCTGGCACAGGGTGCCCAGAGAAGTTGTGGTTGCCCCATCCCTGGAAGTGACTGAGGCCAGGTTGGATGGGGCTTGGAGCACCCTGGGATAGTGGAAGGTGTCCCTGCCCATGGCAGGGGGTGGCGCTGGATGAGCATTAAGGTCTCCTTCAAACCATTGTTGGAGTCTGTGATTCTGTTCTGCATGCACAAAGGGAGGCACAGGGTGACCTGTCTCTTTCCAAAATTTGTGGGGCTTCTTTGTTCCACAGTTGAGGGAGACCCCATCCATCCGGACTGGCTGGTGCGGTCCCTGAGCTCCTGTGGGTGGCAACCAGAGGACAAAAGAGGGCGACATTGGCCTGTGAAACAGCCCAGCCCTGCTCAGCACTGGCTGCTGCTCCCGCGGCTTTGCAGGGACCAGGTACGCGGGGGATTTAAAGTGCACAGGGGAGTGACACGCACATGGTGGCACTTCCAGCAGTGCCTTTGCAGAGAAGGTGGCAGTCGTGCAGGTGTTTTTGTATGTCCAACCAGACATAAACCATTTCTGGAAATCTTGTCTTGGGGCCCCTGTGTTCTGTGTATGTTGTTATATAAGGCACAAATATACCAGTAAAGTGGAACCCTCCCTTCTCTAAACCACAGAGGCACCTCGCCTGATAATCTGAAACAGTTCTCTGGGGCAGAGCTGCCAACTCCACCCATTTCCCAAAGACTTTGAGCAGGAGGATTCCTCTGGCAATCAAAACCGCCTGAGTAATTTTTCCTGGGAGCTGAAGAGGAGGAGAGTGGTCAGAGCCATGATTGAGCCTTGTTCTGCCTTCACAAAGCTAAAAGGGAGCAGAGATCCCAGCAGCCGTGGGAAGATCTGGACAAGTTATGCCATGGAAATCTATCCCCATTTTTTGCAGTGCTTGCTGGGTATCTGGCAGAGAGGACAATTCCCTGTAGTTTATCATTAGCCAGAGGAGGTAAGGTCATGTCCTTCTGTGTCCCATCTGGTATGAGATGAGCTTGACCTCTGCTTTTGCAGCTAGGAACATCTGAGCTGGAAAAATGGAAAAAGTAAGAATCTGGACTAATTTCCTAGACACAAACCCCATCATAGCATGATGCTTCTGTGGCACTTGGGGGTACCAAAGTAAAGTACTAGACCCTGATGAGACAGATGAGAAGGATTTTACTGCTGGAGGAGCTATCAGTCCCTCACCACCAGAGACTTGCCTCCATGTTTATCCCACGTGGGTGAGAACTCACTGCAGTATTTTAAGGGAATCGGTTGCCTCATGTTGACATCACATCCTTGTCATACGACAAGCACCAGTACAGGCATGAAGGAGGCTTTTAACTAATCTGTTGGTTTCCTCCAAGGAAAAAGACCTCAGATACATACCCGTACCTTCCTGTGTCCTGAGGTTTCCAACTTTCCTTGCTGGTCACTCTGCTGGCTGTGCGGCCCAGGGTGGAGTTGAGGTCCTGGGTGTCATTTTCATACCCTAAGGAAGGGCCCGGGCAATGTTTGAATGGAGCAGGAAGTGTTGCCAGCAGCAGGGACCGGCTCTCCAGGGAGATTTCAGGCCTGGGGAGTGACAGCAAAAGGGCATCTGGAGAGACTCGATCCACAGAAGCCAGACTTGGCACCTCTGATGGCTCTGGGGTCAGGTGAGTCTCCTCTGTGACCAGGTCAGAGCCCAGATTATCCACAGTGGCTGTGCCCTCTATAACAAGAAAGTGTTGGAAACCTCCCCTGCCAGTCATCACAGAGAGACTTGCCAAAAAGAGGTTATTATTAATAATAGTAGTGACTCCTTTGCTTTTCACCCACTCCTTCCATCTCAGGATCTGAAGGACTATAGCCACAATAATGCAATGAAACTCCCTCCCCGCCAGCAGGGTTGGATGCTGAGGCCACAGAGAATGAAATTCCCTTTTCACAGCCACTCATCAGCCATCGCTTCCTTCCACGCTGCACCAAGTGTACAGACACAGCCCCTTCTCCTGTGCCATGCAGAGGGATGGCGCTGCTAACACACACACTGTGCCTCTGTGCCAAGTAATGCAAAGCTAAAATTTAACCCAAGGTTAAAGGGACAGGGGAAACAGAGAGAATTTAAGTTGTGCTGAGTGCGTGGTGCATCTCATGCCAGTGTGGGCCGAACAGAGCTGCAGAGACTCAGCAGCCTCCCTGTTTTCCTGTCACTGGGCAGCTGAGGGAGGGGCCAGAGAGCAAGGAGGGGAATGCCAGTCCCCTCCTGTGGTGTGACTTGGGCTTCCTGCAGGTCCTTGCTGGCTATAGGGATAGGGTGGAATCTGCGTTGTGGATATCAACCATGTCCCCAGGGCTATAGGGGAAGGTGGAGTTAGTCAGTGGGAAGATACAGAGTCATGGAGTGGTTTGGTTTGGAAAGGACCTTAAACCCATCCAGTGCCACCCCCTGCCATGGGCAAGGACACCATCCACTAGACCAGGGACACCATCCACTAGACCAGGGTGCTCCCAAGCCCAACCTGGCCTTGNCCATCCAACCTGGCCTTGGACACTTCCAGGGATGGGGCAGCCACAGCTTCTGTGGGCACCCTGTGCCAGGGCCTCACCACCCTCACAGGGAAGAATTACTCCCCAGTATTCCATCTAACCCTGCCCTCTGGCAGTGTGAAGCCATTCCCCCTTGTCCTGTCCCTCCAGGCCCTTGTAAATAGTGCCTCTCCATCTTTCCTGTTGGCTCTCTTCAGGTACTAGAAGGCCACAATTAGGTCCTTCCGAAGATTCTCTTCTTCAGGCTGAACAATCCCAATTCTCTCAGCAAATATGTTTGAGGAAGGGGAGCCCAAAATGCAACAACATGAATTACTCTGTGATTTTTTGCCCTGAGAAATGTAAGCATTTTGGCTTTTTATTTTTAATTTCAGCTCACTCTTCCCTTCTTCCCCAAATCTTGAGCTTTCTGCCCAGCAGATGCTCCAGATCCTGAACTATCCCAAAGTGCCAATATATTCACTATCCACAGCCATGTCCTCCAGTGCCTCCCGGTTATTCTGATCTGGGGGGTGGGTTTCCATTGGTAGTGGTGGGACTTCACAATTCCAATATTGACCTGCTTCCCTAGAATGAATGGGGAGATGTATTTCATTTCAAAAAATTCCCTAGAGAGCTGGAAAACCCAGTTCTGTGTTGTAAATTGGGCAAAATGCACCTTAAATCATTTCCTGGCTGCATCAGGAAGTGCTTTGCTCGTTTTTGGGGTTTATTAACTAAAAATAGCTTACAAAAGGAGTTGATGGGTCTAAGGAAAATGAGCACTTCTGCGCTTCCAGGAATAAAAGTAACAGTAAAAAGAACCCTGGACTGAAGTGTTGCTGCAGGAGCTGTGTCTGTGGGACGGGTTGCAGGGTGTCCCCACTCTCTGGAAACCTCAGTGGGGGAAATGTTCCTGTCCCACGTGGGAGATGGTCACTAAGCAGCCCAGAAAGGTGAAAGCTTTCAGTGGGCCGAGCACGTACAGACGTCCCCATCTAGTGGTGCCGGGCTCCAACGGCCTCCGCGCAGCTCTGCAGGGCTGGAGCTGCTGCCGCTCCCAAACGGCTTCACTCAGGGAGCTGAGAGCAACCCCCAGCTGCACCCCCTGCCCGGGGAGGTACCTCCGGCTGCTCGTGCTCCTCCACGCTGGCTGCCACGGCAACACTGCCTTGGTTTTGGGGGGAAAAAGCCACTCCAGACTCCCAACAGCTGCTCCTGGTGGTCATGGCCTTGATCCTGCAAATAACTTTGTCCACTGGCATCAAGGGGCAGTGAACTGAGATAAACTGGGGTCTTGTCTCATGCCACAGCTCCATAGGAAATGGAAATCTCCTGCCTGAACAGCACATTGTTGTTTCATTGGGGTTTCTCCAGTGAAAGCAACCCCAGGCAGCCTGGGGGGGCTCATCCTGTTCCTTACTGTTGCAGTCAGGCTCTGCCTTTGCCTTTCCCTCAGCCCACCTGCAGACAAAATGCTCCTCCTGGGGCCAAACCCAGCTGACCCCACCCCAACCCAAGCCCAGATCCCACCTAGGTGCTAGAATCACCCACTGAGCCCCTGCCTGGCACAGCTGGGGACACTGAACACTGCCCCAGGTGCCCGAACACAGTGTGGGCTGGGGGCACCTCGTACCCCAGGGTGTGTGTGGGGTGTTGGAGAGCCAAGCAAACAGTTTTTCCAGCACTTTCTGCGGTTCCACAATGCTGGTTTGAAGGGTGACCTCTGCAGCCCTGTGACAGGTGGGTGCACAGACTGGGTACTGGGGGCAGAGGTGGGACCCAGTTCCCAGGTTTAGCCCCTTTGCCGTCTCCAGAGCCCAGCTGCCTCTGGGATGGTCCTGCAGTGGTCCCAGCCCAGCTCTCCTCCTCCAGGGGCTTCTCCTGCAGACTGGAGGACTCACAGGGACCTGAGGGGCAGGATAGGGGGTGCTGCAGGTTCACTTGCACGGAAGTGAGGTGCTGCCAGTACCATAGTCTGCAGTGGGTTCTGTACCCTGCAACTTGTTAGGGACCCCCAGAAGGGCACCAGTAACAAACCAGAGACCCCCAAGGAGGGCCCAGAGCCCTGCTTGCCCTGGTTCTGCCATCCCTCAACCCATCTCAGCTCAAACCAACTCCTCGAGTCATGCTGGGGTGCCGAGGGCTGCTGCCAAGGCCGGAAGCCTGGGCACAGGCTGGGGACACTGACACCGTTAGTAGTCTGAGGAGGTTTCTTTTAAATTATTTTTATTTTTGTGATGTGAATTGCTGACACTGGTGCTGCTCATCCATCCCCTCCACTCCAGGGCTCAGCCCCAGATCCCACCCAGCACTAACCCCTGCCCCTGCTCCCACACTGCTGGGGCAGGCCAGCCAAGGAACAGAGCCACCACCAGCTTGGCCAACATGCTGCTGGAGCCCTCGGGGCCAACCCCATGCTGGGAACAAGGTCACTGTTTGTTGCTTTTTGGGGCAATTGAAGGGAATTGAGCCACTGTGCTCTGACAGAGAGCAGGGACCAGGCAGCAGCACCATTACAGCCCAAGTCTGCCCCTGGGACAGCTCTTTGCTTTCCTGCATGGGTGACGCAGCCTGAGCCCTGCGTGCTCTTCTGGAACCCTGAGATACACAGAAATCCAAGGGTGGTGCAGTTACACAGTCCAAAAAACGTTGAAAGGGCAGAGAGGTGGCCAGGCTCAAGGGATAATGGGCATCATGACCCTCCCAAGGCTGCTGCCTGCACATCCATGCACGCTGTGGCATGGGGACAGTGAAGGGGACATGGGGAGCTCAGCACCATCCCAGGGGCTGAGCCAGGCTGCAGCTGGGACCAGCACAGCTAATGCTACATGGAGTTGGCAGGTGGTACAGACTGGATGCACGTGGAGGGAGTGAGGGAGGGCACTGTCACGTGGGGCACAGCTTTTCACCACCCTGGGTCACAGTAGCACCAGTGACATGTGGCTGCAAGACGAAAGGAGCTGCTGAGCTGCTTGAGCACTGTCCTGAACCAACAAAGCCAGCAATGGCTCCTTCTTGCTGGCAGCTGTCCTGTCCCCAAGGAGATGCCTCCTGTGCCCAGGGGGACTGAGGCCAGTGCAGGAGGGGACTCTGAGCGGGCAGAGCTTCACCAGCTGTGGAAGAGAGCACAGCTCAGCATGTGGTTCGAGCAGCTGCTCCTGAAATCCCCTTGGCCTGACAAGCACCAAAGAGTTCACAGACTGGCAGAGAACATCCCATTTCTCCAGGTTCAGTGTATGGAGGGGCCGCTGGCTCCACGAGTGACCCACTGAGGTAAGGATTGAGATTTGCCATGAAAAGCACATCCCTGCAGTTACAGTGGGGTGACGGACAACAGGGCTTGGAGACAGTCAGGGGGTTGTTAAGTTACATGCAGTCATTCATACAGGCAGACACACACAAGCTTTTCCGTAAACTGGGCTCCAGGAGATTCCACAGATCCTTGGCTGGTCCCATGGCTGGTGCTGGATGTGGCATCCTTACATGTTCCCACGGTACGTGATGTTGGTGAAGGTAGACGTGGCCTCTTTATATAAAGGGTTGTGGGTCTGGAGGAAGAAGGAGGAGGAAAAAGAGCATCATCACTTTGTGCTTGGCATCAGCATTCATTCTACTTCACATTCAGGGTAACTGAGGCACCAACTCAGCATGGAGTGGTGGATCCCTCTCTCCACCCAAGGCTTTGCATGAGCAGTTTAATGGCTCTCCATAAGGTTTCATGGGGGAGAATAGGGAAAAGCTGCTGTGGAGGGCAGGAAAAGCAGCAGGAATGCAGGAGCAGACAGACCTCTTGAAAGAGCCATCCCATCCCATCCCATCCCATCCCATCCCATCCCATCCCATCCCATCCCATCCCATCCCACACCCTCCCTTCCCTTTGAGGGGAGGGCAGGAGATGGAGGAGAGATGGGGAAGAGGCACCAGTGCCATCCCAGACCACTCCCTTGTACTCCAGGTGCCTCAGTGCTCCCAGCATTCCATGGCATGAGAGACCTCTGCCTCGCTCACAGGATGGAAACACTGATGTGAGCAGTAAGGAGGTCACGCTGCTGATGAGTGCTTGGGATATGCTGGAGGTGGGAAAATTACCTGGGACATCTGCTGTGATCTGTGCACAGCCCCTGGGACCACAGCAGGCTCAGGTAAGGAGGGACCAGGCTGGAACTGTCACTCTGAGTCCTGCCTGGGACACTGTCCCAAGCTTTAGAGAGGAATGGGACAAGCTGGTCCCTAAGGACCGTATCATGGGACCACAGACAACAGCTGGGCTCTCATGCTGAGAGCACTGGGATCTGGATCCCTCAAGCCGGCGTCTGTGTGGTTTGAGGGCTCTTGCCCAGCAAATCTGATCCACTGCCCCTCACCGTGTCCCACTTGGCCCTGGCCTTCTCCTCCTCGAAACGGGCAAACTCCCGGCGGTCGTGGATCGTGATGAGGAGCTTCCAGATGAGCAGGGCAGCAAGGCCAATGAGCAGGATGGCACCTGTCACTGAGAGCAGGACCACCAGGACATCTGGCCCCTTTGGACAGTCTGGAGCAGAAAGGAGGACAGTGTTAGGGGGGGCTCAGCACCCCCAGGGCAACTCAAAGCAGGTCTGGGGCTGCCTGGTCATGGGTATGTGGAGCTCCTTTGGTCTCAGGAGGGCTTCATCCTCCTCTTCCAGGCAGCAGGAGCCTTCACCCTGAGCACAGCAGGCTCTGTGAAGGAGAATGCCATCCACGAGGCCCTGTGCTGGCATCCCTGAGCACCTGTCTGTAGGGTGGGGGTCTGCACCCAAGTCTGGAGCCAGACCAGGGGCATCACAGGTCTCACCCACAGTGGGGGACGACACTAAATTGGATTGGGAGACCAAATCCTTATGCTGGTGGAAGTTCACCCCAAACCATCAGCCCACTGACACCCCACCCCGGCCCGGCTCTCTGGCTGTGCATCAACAGCACATTGGCAAATGGGAGCAGCGACATCTGGTGTGAGCCCCCGCAGCCCCTGCTCCCCCCACATGCAGCCGGGGCCCTGTGGCCACCCTGGCCCTCGCCTGCCTCTCCTCTTCCCTCTGGGTGTGGAGCTGGGGAGGATGGGCTGTACCCTGCCCATGGCAGGCAGCTGCAGTGAGAGCTGGTGTCTGCCTTCATGGCCCTGCTTCTGAAGGATCTTCAGCCACATACCACTGGCTCAGCTGAGGTCACTGAAGATCCCGGGGCTGCTGATGGGAGCCTCCTCTTATCTGCTTCCCAGGAAAAATCACCCACACAGAGTCAGACACAGGATCAAGGTGGTGGGAAGTTTGAAGCCCTATCCTTGGCCTCAACGAGGGGATGAAATAACTGAGGAAACGTGATACCTGGGAGACAGGAAATCACGGCCTGCTGGCACAGAGCAGGGAACAAAGAAGTTCTGTAACCCTTCTCAGCCCCCAGCTGCAGTGCCCCGTGAGTCTGGCTGGAGTGGGAGGTACAAGAGGCACTCAAAATGCCCCGGTTTAGCACAGAAACCCAGCATGGCATGTTCTGCATCCCCCAGCCTGAGTGCGGCAGCCAGGTCTTACCAGGCTCCTCAATGACGTAGAGGATGGACTTGCCACTGGAGTCCTCATAGTACTGGAACCTCATCACACAGTCATTCTCGTCCTTGTAGGTGCAGTTCATGGCATCCTTGCCCCTGTCACCTGCCAGAGTGAGAGGCTCAGAGCCCCTGTGCCAGGGGGTGCACACGTGGAGGGAAAGCAGGTGGCATACACAGCACCCCAGATTATTACATGATAGGGCAGGAGTTGGGTTTCCTCTTACTCAGTTCCTGCACTGTCTCGATCTCATCACGGCACATGCGGCTGCAGGACTGCTGCTCCACCAGCTTTCCCCGCTCAAACTTCTTGCACTCCACGCAATCCCTGTGGAAGAGGAGGGAGGTACCATGAGCTCCTCCCTGCTCTCCTCAGGGGACTGTCACACCTTTCAGTCTCAGGTTGTGGAAATCACCACAATCCCAACCGGGCTGCAGAGCTTCTGCTGCCACTGCTGCCAGCTCCCCAATGGGGTATGACCCATCCCAACTCTCTGCTGCCTGCCCAATGGGATATGACCCACTTCAGCTCTCTGCTGGCTCCCTCCCCAGTGGGATATAACCCATTCCAGCTCTCTGCTGCCTGCCCAATGGGATATGATCAACTTCAGATCTCTGCCAGCCTCCGATGTAGTACGACCTGTCCCAGCCCCCTGCCCCCTCTCACTTTTTGATGGTGCAGGTATCTGCACAAGTGGGGCACTTCTCGCATGTGTCTCCGTAGGAGCCAGGCTGGGTGCACTTGCAGCGACCGCACTCGCAGGAGCCGTGGCCGCTGCACACCAGCCCGTTGCTGGACATGCAGGTGTCGGTGCGCGTGGTGCAGTTGCAGTAGTCGCCAGTCCAGTCTGAGTCGCACAGACAGTCCCCACAGCTGCACTGCCCATGGCCTGGGGACAACCAAAGGGCACCAAGACTCTCAGTGTCCCCACAGATCCCGTTAGCAATCCCCCATATGGATGCCCATAGCCCAGAGTGGCAGCTTACCCTCTGTGGGCATGGCAAGGCAGGCCAGCCACCCGGGACAACCTCTTTGCCCTGTCCTTGGGGTGGGATACACAGCTCACACCAAACCCAGACCTTTGCCATGTCCCCAACACTTCTTATCGCACCCAAACAAGAACAAACCCCACATTTCAGGCTGAGCTGCCCCAGCTCTGGCAGCAGCAGCTGGAGATGCTCCATCAGATCTGTCTCTGAGCGAGTCAAGCTCTGTCTGTGGCTTTGAATTTCAGAGTGAGTCGGGACATCTGGTCAAACCCCCCAGATCCAACTCTGTTCCTGGACCAGTCAGGGAAAGCTGATTGCTGGGAAAAAACCCAACCTATGCTCACCGAGACTGGTTTAATCACACAGACAGACAGACAGACAGACAGACATGCTCAAATCCTGCCAAACCCTGGAGCTATTTGGATTGTGGTTTGATTCCAGCTCAGAGACGAGACAGGTTGGTGGAAACACTGTGGAGCTGCACCCGCCGACCCGTCCCAAGCCCTGAGCACAGAGGGGCACGTTGGGAACGCTGCTTCCAGCGGGGGATTGGCCAGGCACTGTCTCAGCCACGGTCTTGGAGGTACCGGCATGAGAAATAAATGTGTAACCTCATTAATGAGGAACTAGGACTGAGTCACGGGGCAATAGTGCCACGCTGGGTGACAAGGCATGGAAACAGACGGGCAGGCTGGGGAGAAGTGACTCAGTGGGATGGGATCAATGCCAACGGGATCAGACAGTTCAGGTTAATTAACAGCCCGCCATGGCCGGGGGCAGCTCTTTATCATTGCCCTTCACCCATCCTGGGGACCTGCAGCCCTTCTGCAGGCAGGAACAAGCTCCCTGGGGGCACTGACTGCTCAGGGTGGGGGAAACCCAGCGTTTCCACCTCCGCTATCAGCAGGCTGTTAAGATAAAGGATCAATCCCAGCAGGGCAGAGGCAGTGTAAGCCATGAAGTTGCCCTGAGGGGCAGGTGGGATGCCAAAAACTCTATCTGGCTACATCAGGGAGCAAGAACTGAGTGTCATCTGGCCACAGATTGGACACCACCTCTGCTAGGCTCCAGCAGAGTGGAATCAGCTTTGGCCACTAATGTTTTCCTGGGGATTTTGGGGCTCTCAGCCGGAACGTGGTGGCTTTTTTGGTACTGTGTTAGAAGCCACCTCACCTGGTCTTATAGAGGGAGGTTGGGAATAGGAGAAGGGTTGGCTACTCCTCTCCTGTTCCCCCCTTGAATCACTTTTGGACTGCTTTGCTCCTGGAGGGAACATGCCACAGCTTCACGCCCCCATTCTGGGCAGTCACCTCTCCTACAACCCCTAAAAAAACAGGGCAGAGCACTGGGAATCACTCAGACTGTGTGAGAGAAACCCTAGATGAAAGTTCCCAGTAGGTAAGAGGCCCTGGCACATCAGGACATGTGGAATTGCTGTTGGGATGGGGGTTCTGCCGGGGGACTCCCTCCATGGGAGGAGAACCAGAGGACCCAAGGACCTGGTCCTCTCTCCCCAGTACTGAGAGCAGCACCAGCTGGGTTGGAGAGGGGGAGTCTGGTAGCACATGGAAGAGATGAATATCAAGGAGGGGAGATGTTGTAAGGCCAGCAAGGAGGGAAGATTTACTTCCCCAATTCTTTTGCCAACAGGGAGTCTTCAAGCACTGGGTGGAGGGTAAACCCCACCTCTCCCCACTCTTCTCCCTCCTCCCTGGGGTTTCCTCCTTCAGAGAAATACCTCTGATGTGTCAGGGACTGTGGTTTGAGCAAAGTCCCTGCCCTGTGCACCCCAGAGCTGCTTTCCTTGGTCCCCACCCAGACCCGCCATGGGGGCTTGGGAGTACCAGAGTTTCCTTTTTAACCTTCTAGCCCATGCATCTGCCCCAGCTCTAGGAAACTTGAGGTGATATCAGATGTCAAAAAGGGAGTAATTTCCCTGGCATTGTTTCAGACCAGGGCTGGTCCAGGGAGAGCCATGACTGAGCAAGCCAGAGGTGGGGACAACACATGGGACAAAGCCCCCAAAATAGCTGGTGTCTCCCTTGTCCATGATCTCAGGCAGCTTGAACAGCCCCAGGCTGCCTCTCTGCCAAACCCAGCACTCACCTGAGCACATCTGGCCCTTGAAGCGGACGCAGGAGAAGTCGTCACACTCGCAGTACTTGCCCGTCACCTTCCCAAAGTCGCTGCTGTGGCACACGCACTGCCCGCAGATGCACTCGCCACGCTGGCTGCACAGGGGCTGGCCTGGCCGGGGGCTGCAGTTGTCCTGCTGCGAGGGGTTGTACTCCTCCTCCGAGCACTCGCAGTGCGAGCCCAGGCGCCCAGGGTTGCAGCGGCACACGCCGCACTCCAGCGTGCCATTGCCGCGGCTGCAGGATGGGCTGCTGGCCTCGGCGTGGCTCTCGCATGAGCAGTCGCAGTCGAAGTTCACCAGCACTGTCAGGCTGTCCTTGAAGCCCACAGGTTTGATGGTGAAGGATTTCTGCTGCTTCTGAGGGCAGCCCCGCACCTTGGCCTCGATGCTGAAGCTCACCTGGAGGGCAAAGGTGTGTGTCTGGATGTCAGGACCAGCTGCAGTCTATGCTTCATCTTAAGTAGCTCAGAAATGCGACCCACCAGGTCTCTTTGGGCTTATCAAAGCTTATCAAAGCTGTCCCAGCATGGTTTAGGCCAGGCCATGTACCTACCACAGTAACCAGGTAAATTTTAGATTCGCTATTAGGAAAACTTTCTTCACTGAAAGGTTTGTTGGGCACTGGCACAGG
The DNA here is from genome assembly GCA_013400975.1 of Atrichornis clamosus. Classification (NCBI taxonomy): domain Eukaryota; kingdom Metazoa; phylum Chordata; class Aves; order Passeriformes; family Menuridae; genus Atrichornis; species Atrichornis clamosus. The sequence continues at coordinate 162,150 of WBMZ01006819.1, read as the reverse complement.
CTGCCTGGGGAAGAAGTAGAACCACCATCCCTGGAAGTGTTCATAAAACGTGTAGATGTGGTACTTAGGGACATGGTTTAGTGGTGGACCTGGCAGTGCTGGGTTAGTGGTTGGACTTGATGGTCTTAGAGGGCTTTTCCAACCCAAACAATTCCATGTTCCCAGGCACTGTGGGCAGCAGTGCAGGCTGAGCTAGATTGATCACAGAGTTTGCATCCAGCAGACTCAAAAAATCATTTTTCTCCTTGCACCCATCCTACTGGACCTCTGTCTCTGGTGCTGAGATTCCAGGGTCCGTGTCACCTGGGAGGTGGTGGGACAAGCAGACGGTGATGGTGCAGAGAAACCCATGACCTGACAGTGCTGCTATGTGGTGGGGAGAAAAGCCAAGCCACGAGCAGGATCCTCACCGTGTCCCCGATCTTGAGCCCCATGCAAGACTTGAGCCCAGGGATGACCTCGTTGTTGAGGCAGGTGGCATTGAAGGCCAGGGACAGCTCTTCGGGGAGGTCACGCACCTCCAGCTCCACCTTGGAACGGATTTTCTAGGGGAGGAGAGAGGAGTGATGAAGACACAGCACTGGCTGGGCAGGGCTCAGCCCCGGAGGGGTCTCAGCACCACAGTGATGCTCCCACTCACACAGGAAAGGAACCAAGTGCCCCAGGTCTTTCTCAGCTGCATCATTCCCTACAGGGAAAAGCCTCCAGGATGGGAAGGGGCAGCCAGTGAACGCAGTGGTGCCTGCACATACGGGTGGAGGCAGATGCTCACAGCTGGTCCAGGGAGGATGCTCAGGGCTGGGGGAGCTGCCAAATCTGTGTGGGCTGTTTGCAGTGTGAAGCAGTGGCTATTTTGGGAAGGAGAGAGCTGTTGTGGGGCCATCACACAACACACTCACCCCATAGGAGTCCACTATGAGCTGCAGGACGTTGCTGGAGTCTCTGGACAAGGTACCCACAGTTGTACCTGGGATGAGCTCACTGTAGTTCTGGAGGAATATCATAAACAAGGGTCTGTTTGTGATGGGTGAATGTGCCATGGCTGGTCCAAACCACATCCAGGCACATGGGAACTTTGATAGGACAGGAGACCACCAAGCCATGTCCAGCCACCCATGGCTGGCTCCTGGGGACCAGCCAGCTCCCCTGGAAGGTGGCATTGCACAGCAGCTGGTACCTGGTAGAGGCCAACAACTGTATCTGTCACAGCAAAGATCAAGTTGATGTTCTTCTGTGAGAGTTTCTCAGTCATCAGGCCCAGAGAGGGATAGTCCTGGGGAAGAGAAGAGGCTATAGCCTAGGAACTTGTACCCCCACCACCTTGGTCCCCATTGTGCTCTCCAGCCATGTCTGGATCACCTTTTCCATCCCATGGGGACCCAATAGGAGCTCTGGGCTCCACAACCCCATGCCTGGGTCGGGCTTTACCAGTGTAGTTGTGGCAGAGTAGAAATTCTCCTTGTCGATGTGACACTGAGCATCGTTGGGCTGCGCGATGCCAGCCAGCCTCCCATCCAGCGCGATGTGGGTCTTGGCGTCCGTGGTGAAAACAAGCAAGTGGGAAGCATCGTTCCTCCAGCCGATTTTCTCCTGCAGCAAAAGGCAGCTCCTAGTCATGTGGCAGCACGTGCTGAGGGCACCCCCATGTGCCAGCACCCCACTGCTGCCTTTGTGTCACCCTGGGTCATGGCTTGGCCTCAGGAACCAACCTCTGCACAGCGAACCAAGGGAATCACAGGGAAGTGTTGTGGGAATGTGGGGCCTGGAAGGTGAGCATGGGTTGCTTGTAGGTGAAAGATGAGTTTTAATTGGTTAGAGTGTTAATCAAGGTGGCTAATGACCCAGGGATGCAACCCCTCCTGCAAAATCAAGGTGCAGGCACAGGAGGTGTTTTCCCTTCTGAACTGGTAACTGCAAGGCTGACAAGGGATCGTTCCCAAGCATCTGCTCTGCTCCTCTCTCCTCCAATGATACCATGAGGGTCCTGCTCTTCCCTTGGCTATTGGGTTAGAAATGTCCTACTTGAATGTTCACCCTCTCCAGAATTGAGTCACACAACAGTTTAACAAGGCTTATGATCCTTGTGATGTGGGATTGGTGGTCCTGGTGGGATTGGTTGGTCCCTGCCAACCCAGCTGGCCCAACCAGGTGATCCTGTCCTGGCCCCAGCCAGGCCTTCCTGCCCCTTACATCGCACACGGTGGCTTGGATGATGGCGTCGAAGCCACCCTCGGGCGCATCGCGGTTCCGGGAGACGCTTTGCTTCCGCACCTCCTCGTTGAAGCGAGTCACCTCGTCCGTGAGCGACAGGACATGTTTGTACCCAAACATGGGCAGGCAGGTTTCCCCGATCCTGCGGGAGGAGAGCAGTCAGGGCATGGGGCTCACAGGGCTCTTCCAGCTCCCATCCCTGCCCTGCAGCCATCCCATGTCCCATGGTCTTGTCTAGGATGTGTTGGAGGGACCCAACCACCTCAAGAGCTCGAGGCTGGTGAAGGACCTTAAAAAAAAATTAATGTTCTAGGGATGCTGAGCTCAGGTCAGCTCCCAGCCTCAGTATTGCTGGGATTTTTAGGAGTAATTTTCTTCCAGCTTCAACATTTCTTCTGAAAAAATGACGCAAAATTGCTCCCTTAAGAGCTTTCCAGTGATAATGATACTTCTAGTTTAGAGTTGCTCCTCCTTCCTGTGCCAGCAGAACACACAGTGCAACAAGGTCTAAAACCTGCCCAGAATCAGGCACACACTTTCTCCACTCCCCTCCTTTCCTCCCAGGCTCAATTTCACTCCTGAATTCTCTGCCTACCCTGCTCTTGGTAGCACAGGGGGATGGGGAAACGGGAATGCATTCAGTTCCTAATACCTCTGCTGTTCCATCCTCCTCGTGCTCTTTCTCTGCTCTAGCCTGTTGTCTCTCCCAATGGAGACAACCTTTCAAGAACCTTTCCAGCACAGGTCCTTTTTATGGGCTGCAGTTCTTCACCAACTGGTATGGATTTCTAGTCACACTCCAGTGATGTCCCATCAACTTCTGTCCCTTACAGGACTCCCTCAGCCTGGACTTACTCATAGCAAGGGTTCTTGACGGCTTCTGGAGGAGAGATGTACATGTAGGGGGAGATGGGCTTGTCCACAAAGGCCCCGAAGCCGATGCGTAGGTTGCTGGTGAGCTTGCGCATCTCGCTGGCCAGCTTCGTGCCCAGGTTCTGGATGTTCCTCAGATCGTCCTTCATGGAGTTGGACAGGTCCATCAGGTAGTAGATGTCCACAGGGTAGTCTTCTACTTGACGCACTTGGACACTAAAAACCTGGGAGTCATCTGTAACGTGATAGGGCAGCAGAGTGAGAGCTCCTCTCCTGGGAGAAGAGGACAACCTCACCACAAGACTGGGGAGAAAGGCACCCTGTGGGGTCAGCAGGAACCCAAGGGGATGGTTAAAAGTTGCTGAGGGAAGAACATCACCCAGCCTGCCTGAATGAGGAGAGCCTGGGAAATTTCAGGCAGCCCAACCCTGCCAGCTGCTCTGTGGCTCATTAGACATGAGCTGACTTCCACCCAGGCATTCCGAGCACAGCAGCAGTGCCTCACGTCTAAATGGCTTTATAAAATACCCCATGTGTTATTGAAGCCACATCCCATCCTGCCCCTCAGATACCTCGGGATTGAGGCAAGAGAGTTAACACAGTGATCAGCTTGCAGACAGCCCAGCTGCCCACCAGTGATGTTCTGGAGGGTTCTGTGCAGCCACCAGCATGGCTGTGCCCCCAATGGACGTGAGACCACCTTGGCCAGCGAGGCAGAGTGACGACTCACTCATCACTTGAGCCCTTTGAGTTATTCCTACTGGGTCCCCCGCTTCCCACAGCAGTTTGGAGGCTCTTACCCGGCCGCAGGTTCAGCTGTATTCTCTGGGGGCTCATCTGGGTGGTGGTGGATCCCCCTGAGCCCTTGTTGCTGAGGGGTTGGGCCTCCAGGATGGTGACACTGCTGCTGGGGGACTCAATGTGATCCTGCCTGCAGCCACTGTGCAGGAGATTGGCACGTAGGTCACAGCGAGGGGACGACTGTGCCCAGACCTGCAGGAGAGGGACACGGTCAGGAGCCACCCAGGATTATGCTGGGAAAAAGAGAAAAGCCCCCCTTTTTCCTGGAGAGCCCCTGCTTTATCACACCTAATGCCAGACCTGGATCAGAGGCTTGTTGGGGCACACAGTCTCTGCCTGAGGAAGGTGGCAGATGGAGAGGATTTGGGATCAGCAAGTCCTGCAGGGGTTCAGAGCAGAAGCTCAGCAGCCCCTGCCAAGGAGCAATGGATCTCTGCCAACTTCCTCCTGACTCCTGAGAGCTGGAGCCTCAGGTTTGCGTTTTGGCAGAGCTAAAAGGAAATCCTGTCTCTCTGGGATGGCTAGAGGAGGGTGCGGCAGGATATGAACATGGCAGGCTGGGTAGGGGCAGTCTGGGACTTTTAGAATTATGTATTACTTGGACAAAAGACAAATCACCCTTTTCCCCCCATTTTCCCAACAGAGGCCCTTAGAAATCTGTCCATGAACAAGGAACATGTCTTCTGTGGGTGAGCTCATTGCACGGAACAGTGCTCAGTTCCTGTCTGGAAGTGGATCAGACCTATCTCCAGCTCTCCAGCTTCCTAACGGATGGAGTCGACCATGGAAAGGAGCACCAAAAAAGGAGTGAAAGAGTGCAAAGGCACCGGGCTTGCGGGAGAAGCCTTCAACAGCCTGTCAGGGGCAGGAAGCACAACGTGTGGAGTCACGGTGGGCTCCAGCTGTGTCCCTCCTTTCCTAGAAAGCTCCCAGCTCCTCACTGTTATCACGGCACATTCAGGAGGGTTCACATCCTTTCGGTTGCTTATGAAGACAAATATGGGAAGAATTTCTCTCCCAGCCCAACACTGCCACAATCTGCTGCCGCATGTTCCCGCTCAGGTAGCATCCACCCTCCCCTCCAAAGGGATTCTCAATCTCCCTCTCCCAGTCCAAATCTTTCTACACTGAAGTCCCACAGCAGAGGACCAGCACAGCCTCTCCCTGCAGCAAAGGGAGGTGACACAAGTTCTGGTGGGGCTGGTTCAGCACTCTCTCTGCTCCCAGGATGCTGGATCCCAAGGCTGCCTCTTCCAGTGCTAGAGAGGTTCCCATCCAGGATATCAGCTGCCCTGGGTCCAGGCTGGTCAAACCCAGGGGTGAACTTGTGTGTTTTACGCAAATGAGTAGAAAAACACAAACGTTGTCAGGAGGCCCTGGCTGGCCCACCGCCCTCTGGAAACAGTGGCCAAGCGATAGCCAAAAAATACATCAGCAGGCGTGTTCCTCCCCCACGCCCCCGCCTGCACAGCAGTGCTGACAGAAAGGAGGACGAGTCATGCCTCCAAATTAGCTCCTTTGCACCCACCCACCCCACAGGCTCACCCCACAGGGCTCCCTGCTGCGGGGAGAGGTGGCTGGTTCACTCCAGATCCCATCAATCATCACATATGTTCCTGTCCCAGGCAGGGAAATCACTGGAAAAATATGTGGGTGAAAAGCAGGCTGGGCAGGTGGGTTTTAACTGTGGTGCTGGGTGATACCTGGAGACCCTGGGGAGCTCCCAGGACCTCAAAGGTGTCATGGTACCTTATGGGATTAGCAGCATCATTCCTACTGCGAGATTCCCATGGAAAAGCTGTTTAACCCCAGGGCTGGATCCTTTCCCTTTCCCTGGAGCTCTAAATATTGTGATTGACTAAAGACTCACAGGAGCCTCCCCTACTGCAAAAGTAGGACATTTGGCTATGAACCCCCAGTCTATTTTTGACCCCCCAGTTTATTTTTGTCCCCAGGCTCTGCCACCTTGCTGACTCAGCACATGGGACACAGCCCCATGTAGGAGCAACCCAGAGGCAGCCCAGGCTTGCTGGTGACAAACTCACAGCACACGGATTTCATCCATGAGAAACCCATTCCCTGTCAGCACAGCCCTGACAGCATCAGCTCCCTGTGGTGGAGATGTAGGGGCACGTGTTCCCCCCTTCTATCCCATCCATCCCACAGCCCTTCCCAGAGATGCTGCCCAGCTCTCCCTGCCCTCTGTCCCACTGCGGGGAGGAAGGTTTCAGTTCAGCATCTGCTCACACGCCCTCTGGGGTGGATGATTTTATCCCAAGTGCTGTCTCCAGAGCCAGTAAGGGAGGGCAGGGTCGGGCAGGGCTGTGGCAGAGCCAGCTCCATCCCTGAGCTCCTGGGGTGGGAGCCTGCAGGAACTCCCACATTCCCCAGGGCATCTCCATTTTCATCTTGGAGACAACCACATGCAGCAGCAGCTTCTCTGCAGGAGAGCTCCTGGGAGCGCTCAGAGCATAGATACCTCCTCAAGTTAAGCTAAAATCTTCCAGCAGCTTCTCTAAAATCCAACCCTGGTCCAGTCTTACCTCCAAGGGACCCAGAATGGGTGACGTTTTGGGTGGGTGAGACCCTGGAAGATCTGTCACAATAATATCCAAAGGGGTTTTAGAGCCATGTCTCTGTGTTACAACTTGGCTGGCTTTTTCCAAAAAAGCAGATGAGAACATCTATTTGGTGGTAAGAGTGGTCAAAGTTTCCAAAAAATAAGTAAAACTCAACGCTCCTCTGCATCAGTGCTCAGGGCGGTCAATGATCACAAAAAACCACAATGAAATACCTCTCCCATGCAAAACCACAATGGAGCAGGAGTAACGGATCACCTCTGGCTCCTTGTGAAGGCAGTGTGAGCAGAAAAGGGCTACAGTGGGAGCAGAGGGAGCACAAATAAGGGCACTGTCCCTTTAAAAACAAAGGGAGTGCAGTATCAGAGACCTCCCCCACGCCAGGGAAATTAAACAAACCCACAGAAAAAACCGTCATTTGCTAAATTAAGACAATGTGGTCCAGATGTTGGAGGCAGAGTTGCTGAGCAGAGTGCACAGCCCGGCTCTCCGGGGGCTGGCTCTGGCAGCAGGACGGCTCCCTCACTCTTGTCGTGTCTGTCCATGAGCACAGCTGGGAGCAGCACTGGAAATATTTCCTTTTTTGGAAACCTTTGCTGATCTGGAGGAAAAAAAATCCCCATCACAGCTCCCACTGCAGCATCAAGCCCAGGATCAGTGGCTGGGAAGGAGGAGCCCAGCCCAGCCACCATTCACCGTTGGAGAGGGGATGGAGAGGAAAGCCAGGCCTCTTATCATGCTGCATATTTCAGCCACTCCTTACGGGAGATAAGACGGGCACAAACATCTTTATTCACACCAGACAGCAAGAGTCAGATCTGATGGGCACAGCAAGCAGAGGCCTCCCTCCAAATACACACCGGCCCCAAAGCATCAGACAGTGCTGGCATGATCCAACAGCGCTTTCCAGCTTGAATCACTTTTCCCCAGGTCTTTTCCAAGTCCCAGTGGGCACTATGGGCACAGTTGCAGCTGATGCAAGTAGGATTGCATGGAGAGAGAAGGAAAAAGCAAGGAATGCCTTGAAGACGGGGATCTACTCCCAGTTGGATGCCCTGAAGGTTTCATCACCTCTCCCCATCCCAGCCTCACCTCCCTTGGCTCTGCCCTGGGGCTCCTCTCCCATCCCCTTGGGAAACTCCCTTCTCTTACAAAATGGATTAACCCCCAGGGTAGCATTTTTGGAGGAGAACGTGGCAGATCTGCCTGGATCTCACCTACCCAAACAGGGTGATTTGAGAGCCACAGCTCAGCATTCACATCCACTTTAGCTAAGTAACCAAAACTAGGCATTTTGTCCTCTTTCCCCCTTATTCTCAATGAAAAAAGGCTTTTAAACCCAGCCCTTAACTTCTAATCAGTATTTTCAGTTCTTCTTTCCAGGCCTCCTTTCCTTTTCAGCCCTTCCAGCAAATAAGCTCCTTCAGCCAGAGCTTTACAACAGGTTTCTAGGAAGTGAGCCAGAAGTAAAATAAACATTAACTAAGCATTTAAATGTACGTTATTTGAAAGATAAAGTGAATTCCTAGTGGAAATGCCACCATTTCCCAGTCAGCTCGATGCAGTTCCCACCAACAAACCCAGATAAGGGGCAGATTTTTGGAGCAGGGCAGGAGCAGTGCCTGCTGACTGAGTGCCTTGAGCTGAGGCCTGAGCCAGGTGCCACCCAGGAATGTGTTCAGTCATGGTGGGAACAGGTGGAGACCGAGCTTCTGGCTGTGACATGGACTCATCCCAAAGGCTCTTTCCTTCCTTTACACCCCCTGCCCTCCTCAGGGATGTGCTTCAGCCCTGCTCAGGTCCCAGCTCTTACCTTGGCTGAGCACCAGGCGCAGAGGGGGCTGACGGCCAGGCACTGCTTGCAGGAGTTCACCCCACGGGTGCTGCAGATGTTGCCCCCTGAAACAGCAAAACAGAGCAGTTACAGCCCACAGAACCCAAACTCACATGTGTGCTGAAGTGTCAGTGCTCAGTCACTGGCTTCTTGAGAAGCCACAGCCACCACTAGGGCCTTGCTGTATCCCCTTTCCCACCCCCAAACCCTGGATGTTGCCTCCTTGCCCCTTTTATACCCACTTCCCCAGCCTGGTACGAGCTGGGCTTCATCCTGCCCAAGGCTGAGCATCATTTCCACCTGCCAGCTCCTTAAAGGGTCCCCTCATCCCTGCAGTGTCACAGGGGTGTTGGAGTGAAGCCCTCACTGCTGGCACGGGGTTCATCCCCCTTGGGCCCCCCCTGCAGACACTTTGGGGCAGCAGAAGGGGAAGGGGTGTATTTCCAGGGGTGCAGGGTGGTACCCACAGCCCTGACAGGGATTGGCTGCCTCTTCCCACTGCCCCAATGTGGGGTGGTCAGTGCCACCTTGTGCAGACAGTAAACTCAGTGTCTGATCTTGGCTCAGGTTCACATCCAGGGAAGAGAGGGGAGGGAAAGGGCATGAGTCCAGAAATGTGCTGGTGATGTCCCACACAAAGGTTGGGCTCTGTCAGTGGTCGTGGGGGCTCTGGGAGACTCATGCTGGCACCAGTCCTGAAGGTCAGAGGCTGATGAGTCCTTGGGGGTTGATTAAAGGGCCCCAAAACGCCAGGGCAGGAGGAGCTCCTCTGGCACAGACTGGACTGGGTTGCTCAGTGGTTCCCGCTGCCAACGGCCAATGTGACAAGTGGCTGGGACACGGCTACCATGGTGTCACCCTTGGCTCTTCCTCCCTCCTGGGCACAAGTGGCTCAGTAGTTTTAGGATTCCCCAGGCAGAGCAAACCGCAGCCACGTGCACGCTTGGCTGGGAGACACTGCAGCCCAGGGAGTCCCGGGGAATGCCAGCAGGGAGCAGTGGGCATGGGGGGGGCCTCCTGTCTGTCCTGTGTGCCCCCAGCCCTGCCCAGGGCCATCCCAGCAGCGTTTTCCACAACCACAGGAAATGCAACAGGAAATGCAACATGAAACCGAAAGAGGAAATGGTGAAACAACGTCATCAGGTCTTCAGGCAGAACCACAACCACGGCACTGTGTGCTCCTGCCTGCTGGCATGTAGGCGGGGAGTGTGAGTGTGCCCAGGTGTGCACGCCTGTGTGTTACGAGGGTGTGTGTATGTGTGTGTGTATGAGGGTTCTGTCACAGGCTGTGGCTGATCCAAGGACCAGCAGCTGTTTGGGGATGTGCTCCAGGGTGTCCCCGTTGCACCTCTGCCTCTGCGTGCCCTGCTTGTCCCAGACTAAACTGCAGGCTGAGCCCAAGTGCCTGACTCAGCACCAGCTTTGGGGTGGCACCCCCACCCAGAACTCCAGCCGCACCCTGAAATACCTGGCTCCATGTGAGGATGGGACAGATTTTAAATGTAGCACTGCCCAGAAGAGTGACAGGTGGGTCTGCAGTGCTTCAGGCATCTCAGCAATGTGTCAGCAGCAATATTGATCCTTGGGTGGATGGGGCTGGGAAGGGGGAAGGCAAAGGGCTCTCTGAAAACAGCGGCAACATCAGCAGCTCCCACGTCTCATGCCAGCTCCTGGTGCATCCATGTGAAATCTCTCCTGCCCTGCCAAGCGCTGGCGGCTGCAGCCAGGGCATGTGCCATGGATTTGTTCTGTGCTGTGCAGCTGGGAGCCAGCTCCGCTCCTGGCAGCGGCTCAGCCCTCCGGGAAGCAGGGAGGCACCACTCAGACAACCCTCGGGAATGGGGACGGCCCTGGCAGCTCCAGGTGCTCAGGATTAAACTCTCAGAGCTGCCAACCCCAGGGCCACTCACCTAAATATGGGAACAGTTTCCAAATCTGCAGGTCCTTGGGGAGCCCTGGTGCTTTGATACCTGGACCAGTACCACAGCCCTTTGCTCAGGGATGGGGAGAGGTGCCAGGTACCCACCTTCCTGGTGCCAGGAGTTTCCCTGCTTTCCACTCTCACGCTCCTCATGTAGTGGCCATGTTCAGCTGCTGGCTCATGGCCGTGGTGCCTCAGCCCTGCCCAGGGCAGGGTTATAGCACCCAGTGCCATCAGCAACACTCCTGGCCCAGTCTCCTGTTCAATGCCAGTGTGGAGTTAGTCCCCTCACAGAGGGTTTTAGCTGCTTTAGTCACCTGGCTCTGCCCCAGCACCCACCTTCCTGGGGAAGGGCAGAGCTGACAAAGGCTCCATGGGGGCTTTGGGATGTGAGGCACACTGGTTCAAATCTGGTCTCAAGCAGGTTTTCCCTGTGCCTTGAGCCAGTCTCTCAGCCACTCCCTGCCTCAGTTTCCCCTGTGCAGTGTTAACCCTGGTCTCAGTGAGACCAGGTTCCACTGAAACTCCAGGTGGAGGATTCGAGGGTCGTGTCTGTTGGCAGCACCCCTGGCTGCCAGCTCATGCCATGAAAGCTGAGATTGGGGCTAAGGAACCCCAGCACTGTTCCTCTGAGCTCATCTGCTCCTCACTATTTGGTGCAAATTACCTCCTGCCTATGCACAGCCTCTGGACCCTGGTAGTTTCCTTTCTTCCCCTTCTGCTGCCACCCCAAAGCCCAGGAGTCCTTGGTCTGGTGTCCCCCACTCTTTGCTGGGGATGTAAATTGAGTTTTCTGGTGGATTTTGGTGTGAGGGCCACAAGCCCAGGCAGAGCATGGCTGGGGAGCTGCACGTGTACTCAGGTGGGGCTACAGATGGAGAGTCTGTGTGGGAGGGCTGCTGCCATTCCCAAGGCTGCCCTGGGGTCTGATGTCACATTGTGCCACAGTGTCCTTGCTGGTGGGTTTGCCTGAGGGGTCCCTGGAGGTCTGTATCTGCCCCCAGGCTCACACAGTCCTGTGGTTCCTGTGGTGTCCATCACTCCATGACATTCCTGGGGGTGGAGGACCCTTCCCTTCCCTGGACCAAATTTCCAGCACAGTACAGGGCCATTCTTGGCTACACTTCCATGGGGCTGGATGGAGCAGGGCCAGGGCAGTTATTACCATCCAAGTATGAGGCTGGTCCTGCTGTGAGCAGGCAACTTCACCCTCCCACAATGGGAAATGTCCCTATTCTGGTATTCCCAGCACTGGTTGCATGGCTGGGTGTAGGGATGCAGTGTTGGGAGTGTTTTGTGGGAGCAGAAACCTTGGGAGAATGTTGGAACAAAAGCACAGATGGAGGGACGTGGAGGATGTGGAAGACGTGGAGGATGCTGCAGCTGGAGTCGCCTCAGGTTTTGGCCCTGTGAGTGCCTGGCAGTGCTTCCCAGGCTCGGACACTGTCTGGCTGTGAGCAGGTTAACACAGTCCCAGTACAGCCTAAACTAAGAAATTCTGTATTTTTTAGTTACTTTTTCTTTTTTTTCATCTTTGGAGCTTATTTTTCCAGCCTGATAAACTAATAAACCCAAGTACAAACCTTGCATTTTTTGACTATGAAAGCAGCTGCTCTCACACCATGAGCTGATCCTAAAGACCTTGGCTTTTAAAAAAAAGCAATCCTGAAATACAGGGAAATGGGAGTTAAACTGGGCAGGATGATGGGAACCACCCCCGTGAGGCTGGGCAGTGCTGTGGCCTGCAGAGAGGTGAAATCAGAGAATCACAGAATGGTTTGGTTTGAAAGGAACCTTAAAGCCCATCCATCCAACCCCCTGCCATGGGCAGGGACATCTTTCACTATCCCAGGTTTCTCCAAGCCCTGTCCAGCCTGGAACTGTACACTTAGGGAAGTGAGGCACGTGGAACACCTCAGACGTCTGTGGCTCAGCATCACCCTGCCTTGACTGGAGAAAATTACTCAGTCCCAGTCTGCACTTGGAGTAACCTCTGTGTTCTGCAGGAGCAGCCATGTGCTTTGGTTTCCCCCTCTGCCAGCTTGAGCAACAGTGAACATAGAGAAGATCTGATAAAGGCATTTGAGGAAACTTGATAAAGGTACAAACTGCACTTACATCCTCTCTGACCTTTCTGCCTGACTCAGCGATAAGGATTTGGGCTTTTTCAGCTGGTCCCCACCCTGCCATTCTGTGGCTGTTTCTTCTCTCTGAGCCTCTCCCTTCCTGCCAGCATCTTCCTGGGAGCGGGGTGCCCCAAACTGAGCTCAACTCATCACAGACACCAGAGGTATCACCTCCACAGCCTCAAACTCTAGGAACTCAAACTCTTCCAGGGGTTATCCCATGTCCTGTACTGATGACAGCTCCATCTGGCAGCAGATTGGAGCCTCAGGCTATTCCTGGGAATTCACCAAAGTCTGGAATTCTTTAGACAGAACAACATTGCCCCAAACCCCCTGAGTCTGGCCTCGAAAACAATGGGACCAATTTATAAATCAGCATTTTGCAGTTGCAAGATTTACTTTGAGCCCTGGTAACACACCTGGGGAGGACATAACGCTTTTCCAGGCATTTCTGGACTTCAGACATTGGAAAACTTTTTAAAAAATACAAACTACATTTGTCCCGAAGTCACCTTATGCCAGAAATCAGGTTTTTTTAAGAAAAGCATCAAAATAATATGAGAAAAAATAACACAGGACCGCAATGCCAACATAAATGCCTCCCATGTCCTTAAAATAGGGAGACAGGGATTACCTGCCCCGTGAGTTCTCCCAGTGAATTTTATGTTTACAAAGGACAGAGCCCAAGTCACATCCCGGTCCTTCCATTACAAAGCAGTACCCAGAGCCAAACACAAAGTAGGTAGAGGATATAAACTTGAGAACCTCCTGGCCCTGACCCAGCCGAAGCCCAACCGGCTCGAGCAGCGCTTTGTATGTGGGAACGTGCCACAGCTCAGGCTGCCAGCTTCCCCTCAAGTGATTTTCCCATGAAATCACAGACCCTGGGAATGCAGAAGGTCCTGGGACTTGTAGAAGTAACAGGCAACATCTTCACTAAATGGCTTTGAGAAGTGACAGAAGTGGCAGAGTAAACCTACCCCAGCCGGCAGCAGTGCAGAGCAGAAGGATCCCGAGTGTCACGGAGAGTTGTCCCATCTTCTCCTCTGAGCCCCAAGCGTGGGGGTCTGCTCGGAACAGCCTCACCACGGGTGATGGGAAGCAGCTCTAGGGTAGCTGGATGTTTTTAGCGGCCGAGGAGATGAATCATGGGTCTGGGTGAATGACACACATGGCGAGCTGGGCGGCCGGAGGAAACTGCTGGCTCGTCACTTCGGAGTCAGGAGTGTCCCCGCCCGCTCTGCCGGCAGCTCCTCATGCTGTTTGCACTCCCTCGGCTCAGACAAGAGCCTAACAAACCCTGGCAGCGACTCCTCGGCACTGGTGACCTGCGGCCCGAGGGCTTGTAGCAGGCTGTTTTGCATAGGCTCTTCCGTCTGGCTGTAATTCCTTGCAAAATCTTGCTCACTCCTTCCTTTCATTAACTCTTGCGTGAAAGGCAGCTGGTTTTAAACCCTGTCTGAGCTGCTGGAGTTCAAGGATTTAAGAAGAAATAGAGCAAATGCACACTGATGTGAAAGTGTGGGTTCTCAGCTCCCTCCCCAGAGTGGGGCAAATGGGAATATCCCTGCTGAAGCAGAGCTGGGAGCTGAGGGACACCCGTCTGGGAACCGGACCTGGTGGAACCAGCAGTTCAGGTACAAACCTGGACATCGCAAAGGGAGGGAAGCTCAGCTTGGGGTCAGAAAACTTGGACCTGATTTTCTTCTCACTTGTATTGTTTTTTTCTCTCTGTGTCCTCAGGAATTGCTCCTGTGCTGAGCAAGTAGAGGGATTGGGATCTCCATGGGGATTATTCCCACTGAAACATTGGAGCTGCCTGTGAATGCCTCTCAAAGGGGTTTTATAAACCTCTAGTTCCCCTGCAATACCAAGGTCCTAGTCAGAGCTGGGGAAACTCAGGCACTCGGAATATACCTCAGGAGCAAAAGGGAGAGAAGGGCTGTTTCCTTGGAGCCCTGGAATGCTCTCTCCCCCCAGGTGACAGGGTTTGGGGACAGTAATGACACAGCCCTGGGTCAAGACAGCCCAGCACTCAGAAATACTGAGCAGTGGAATGTGAACTTATGTAGGTGCTGAGAGCTGCAGCCACATCCTGGAGGTGCTGGAGGCTACAGACAACGTGCATGGAGCTGTACAAGAGCCACAGCTCCGCGTTGGGGAGATGGGGATAACAGCACTTGTCCCAGAGCTGGCAGCTCTCCACAAGACGTGACCGTTTTCGTGAGGATGAGGTGGAGATTCAGGCTCTGCCTCAGGACCTGGGGGCTCTCCTTGGCTTTAAAAGAAGTTTTGGTGCCACTTTGCTTCCCCACACAGCTCCACCATCCCTGTAGGTGCTGCTGTCCTCCTCAGTGGGAATCACTGTCTGTCTGGGAAACAATTCCCTCCCCAGGGTTTGTTAATGAGAATTTGGCAAAGGGGACTAGGAGAAGCCCATCAACCCTCATGTGATGTCAAAAAGGGCTGTACCTTGGTTGAGACATCAATGCAAACCCCAGACCTGCTTTTGGGCAGCACTAGTCTTGCCCTGCTTCAGATCCCAGAGCCATCTCTCACTGCAGACCCCATTAGCCAGTTTTAGGGCATCCAAATTCCTTATTTTCCTGCCTGGATTTGCTGCCTATGTGGCCTTTCCCATCATGTGGGGCTTTCTGCCCACAGAGCTGTCTGTCCCCACGTGCTGCACTGTGTCATCCTGTGACTGTGTCTGAGTGTCTCATGGAAAGGAAAATTAGTCTTAACTATCTAGAGAGAACTGTGGGATCCTGCTTGGCTCTGCACATCCCCAGGACCTAACCTGCCATCCATCTCCCAGGCCCTCTTCACGGGGGCCTCATCCTGCCCAGCTCCTGGCTGCCCAAACTGGCAAGTGCTGCTTCTCCCAAGGGACATGAAGCTCCACGTGTCCTAGAACTCCCTGCTGCGATACTCCTAGCATGGTGCAAAAACTCTGAAGAAAAGAAGAAGTCACAAAATGAAGTTTTTTACCTGCCTGCATCTTCCTGGGCTGATGCTGCCTGAGGACAAGGATGGCATGAACTTAATCCAACATGTTTGGGTGGAATTTCCCTGCAGATTTCAAGAAGGTACTGCTTGTCCTGAAAACATTGCCAGGATGTGGATGTCCCATCCCTGGAAATGTTCAAGGCCAGTTTGGACAGGTTTAGTATAAGGTGTCCCTGCCCATGGCAGGGGGTTGGAACGACATGAACTCCAAGGTCCCTTTCAACTGAAACCATTCCAAGACTCCATGATGTTACCTCCAGGCACTGCGTAACAGGCAGTGGGATGCTCCGGATTTTGGTGTCCTTGGTGGGATGAAGGCAGGAGCAGGCAGGGGAGTGTTTGAGAGCCCTGCCTGCCCCATCACCACAGCCTGTGACCCAGCAGCGGTGGGTGCAGCCCAAATCCATGCTGGGGTGTGCTGAGAGAGGAGAGGCTGGAGCTGGAGCCACCAGAGGGAGCAGAAACTCCTTCAGTCTGGGAGTGAGCGGGAGAGGAGCTCGCACCCAGGCTGGAGCACTGGGGATGCTCGTTTCCTGTGGGATTTTTCCTGGCCCTCAGGTTAAACACAAGCAGATGCTCGTTGGATCAGGGCTTTCACTTCCCTTCTGTATGTGCTTCTGCTGCAATTGCCCTGGCAGAGCGGGCGGTGACTCGGAGAGAAACACCAGATGCAGAATAAGGAAAAAGCAACAAGTAAACCCCAAACTGAACAGTTCTGAGCCCCTAAAGTGACAGCAGCAGAGCCAGGACACAGGTCCCCACAGGTCCACACCTACCCAAAAGGAAGATCAGTTGACACTGTCCCTACCAAGCCACCCTCCACCCTCAGCCAGCCACACACTCCTGCTTTTGGCTGCAACTCTTCAGTCCTCATTTTTGGTTTATTGAAATCCCCTGGGTGGCTGGGGTAAGGAAACAAGCCAAGATGTACATGGATAAACGAGGACAAGGTCCTCACACTGGTTTGGGGGTGATCTGCTGCTCTGTGCTAACCAGACACACTTCCAGGCAAATATCAACAGGCAAAACCAGGAAGTCAGGGCAGGCAGGCTCATGGGCAAGCCCTGGGATGAGCAGGAGCAGGAGTAAGTCAGACATGCTGGACACCCTGACTCGTGGTGTCACTTTGGGAGCTTACACAGTGAGGGGAGTGATGGTGAAGCTTCCCCTGGGATTGCCTTGGTGGGGTTGAGGGGCCTGTGATGCTCCAGCCCTGGATGCTGCCGTGATGCTGCTGTGGGACTCAAGGTCTGGGGACAGGGCAGAGATCAGGGGGCAGCACTGCAGAGCTCCCCTCAGAGGGGCTAAAGGAGTGGGAAGGGGAGGAGAGGGAGACTCGAGCGCCCTGAGGAAGAAATCCCCAGCCAGAAGAACGGGATGCAGAGAGGGGCTGGATCCAGCTCTCCTCTGGAGACACAGGACAGGCATCACCGAGCAGAGCTGGGGGTGGACTGGCTGGATTGGGCCGTGCTGCTCGGAGAAGGAGTGGGTGGCACAGAGCAGCAAGCAGGGATCAGAGATAGCAGTACTGACCTGAGGCTCACAGGAGGGGGGACAGGGACCTGCCAGCGGCCCAGGATGAACACTGACCATGCTTTTGGGAGCAGGTGGGGGGGCTGCAGGGTGGGACGAGTTAGGTACCACTCTGCAGGGCCTTAGGGGTCAGCCCCCAGCCGGGGGTGGCACAGGGGTAGGTGTGGGCACCCGTGGCAGTGCAGAGAGGGGGTGCACGGTGTGGGGAAGGGGTGGGCAGCAGGGTGAGTGCGGAGGGGGAGGAAGGCGGGCCTGGGGGGAGGCTGGAAGGGGGTGGAGTTGCTGGTTTTTCCTTTGAACACGGTGAAGACTTGAGCTTGGAACTTGCATTTTTGGAGCTCCCAGCCGGCAGACACCAGCCCTCCCTCCCGCGGGAGGAACCCCGGGATCGTGTGGCACCGCTCTGCTGCTGTGGGGGCAGGTTGGGAGGGCAGGGGGCATGGGGCAATCCCCGGCTGCCATTCTCTCCCCCGAGCCCCCTTCGCCTTTTCTCTCTCTCTCCTTTTGCTTGTTTGGGGCTTGTGCTAACGCCGTGCCAGGAGGGATCTGAGAGCCGGCCGTCCCTCGGCTGCACGGACCGGCTTCCCACCTGCTCACAGCCTCGAGGAAGTTCCTTCTCCATCCCGGGCGCTGAGAGAGGAAAGGCAGGAGGCGGCTCGGAGCCGTCGAGCCCCGGACTGTGAGGGGCGGGCAGGGAGACAGCAAGCTTTCCTTTTGCCTTTACCGAAGATTTGGGGTTACACATACACCATGAATGGATCCTTTTTCAACCAGACTCTCCTGGAGCAGGGAGCTGGCCCCAACAGGACCCAGGGCTTGGGGATGCTCATGGCCTGCTGCAATGGGACCAGTGCAGTGCTGGCGACCGACGGTGGTTCCTTGGTCCTGGCGCCTGATGAGAGGAGCCTTTTCATCACGAGGGTGGTGCAGATCGCTGTCCTCTGCGTCCTCTCCTTGACTGTGATGTTTGGCATCTTCTTTTTGGGCTGCAACTTGCTCATCAAGTCGGAGAGCATGATTAACTTTCTGGTGAAGGACCGAAGACCTTCCAAGGATGTGGGCGCTGCAATCATGGGACTTTACTGAAGCCACCGGGCTCTCGTAGGCAAGTGAACTGTCTGGACCTGGTGCTGAGATGCACATTCCCGTGTGTTTGGGGCAGGTGGGGGGAGTGGAGAGGGAGGGAGGGGTCTTTTAATCTGTCTGTGTCCATGGGAAAGCAAACCTGCTCTTCCCAGTCAACAAACTGTGATGGTGAATGGGGAAATATTCCCAGAGCTGTGCGAAGCACAATAAATGACCAGCATCGTGTTGCATGCAGAAATGGCTTAAGTTTTGCATGAAACTTGCAGAAACAGTGATAATGTGCAGATCTGGACTCTTTCCTGCTGTTACCTTGGATACCATTACCTGGGATTTAGGGCAAAAAAAAAAAAAAGACAAATAAATGGTTACAGAAAGAAAACAAAAGAATAAACTAAAGGGACAGCAAAATGCAGGGCACAGACCTCATCTTTGAGAGGGGCAGGGGAAGGGAAGCACCATGTGGGTTGTACAACAAAGTCTGCATGCTACAAAATGTGTCAGTCTGTTGTGTTCTGGACCTTGAGCATGCATCTTCTGGTAGTTTTGTAACAGGGAAAGCATGTTCTTCCTTATTTTCCTGAGCTATCCTGTTAAATGAACTGGTACTTTCTTCTTTCATACTATGCTGGAGGAAGAAAAAGACCTGGATAAACACAAACCCCTCCCCACTCCTAAAACAAAAGCATGCTTGTTTTTGTACATGCCAGCCTTTTTTCCAAGTGCTACATTGTTACAGTCCTTGAGGTTTTTGTAATTTTTGAAAACTGGTGAACATTCAGGAAAAAACCAACCTGTTTCAACAGAATTTTGTGTTGTCCTTATTCTTTCTGTGTGTATGTGTATGTGTGTGTGTGTGTGTAGTTCAGGAATTTCAATCCCAGTTCCAGGTATAATCATCTCACCTTCCAAGTGAAGTGTAATTAGAGGTATTTCTTGAAAGTAGAAACCACCATCATTTTTCACAGGCAAGTATCAGTTTTCACTAGCAAATAAATTCATCAGGAACTATGTATTCCAGGCTCGTGTTAAATACCTGCACAGTGCTGAAGCAGAGACTCATAAAGATGCTCTGAGTGCCTCTTGCAAAGCAAGATTTCAGCCTTTGAGTTAAAACCTCCAGCTCTTCTGATCCTGATGAGATATAAAGCTGAATTATGTAGAAGAGGAAGACTCCTGACCTTTGTTCTGTGATGGTATTACAGCTCTGGCTGTGGGAGTGAGATAGAAATAATTTGTGTTTTGTTGTGCCAACAATATTCCTGCTGGGTTCACTTCTGTAGTGGGAAAGCAATCCTGGATATTGGAGCAGCTGATGAGCTGAGCTATTTGTATGTAGGAACAGCTCTCTGCCTTCCCAGAGGGAAGAACATGATTAGAGAATGTTTTATAATTAATCACTATTTGCTGAGCACCTTTTCCAGGTTCCCACAGGATGCAGAGCAGGACAGTGCAGTGCTGTCTCTGGTTACTCCCACTGACCTGTTGCCTGTGCCAGCCTTAGGAGCACTGACAATGTGGCAGCAAGGCCAGAATTTGGGATTCAAAGCTCTGAAATGTCTCATTGGCACCAGTGGAATGTCTGAACAGGCTGAGCTGATTTTTATGAGCAGTTGTATGTCTACAGACCTGAGCCGCCTTCTCAGCGTGGAGGGTTTGCTGCCCTGCTTCCAGATGTGAAGTGGCCTCACACAGCAGCCTGGGGTGAAGGGTGTTTTGGTCCCTACTGCTGAGAGGGGTGTTGTGGCCACTGATCTCCTAGAACTGGTTGCCCAGAGAACTGGCACAGTTTGCCCAGAGCAGCTGTGGCTGCCCCATCCCTGGCAGTGTCCAAGGCCAGGTTGGACGGGGCTTGGAGCACCCTGGGATAGTGGAAGGTGTCCCTGCCCATGGCAGGGGGTGGGTTTAAGGTCCCTTCCCACCCAAACCACTCCATGGTTCCACGGTCTCTTTGCATATGAGTGCAAACTTCCCCCACTGCGGGAGCAGAGCCTGGTCAGACGTGAGGGTGAGACGTGAAAAACCCCAAAGCAGATGATGGCCCAGCTCTGCAAACGCTTCGGCTGTACTTGGATGTGTAAACTAAAGGTGTAACTGCATCTCCAGGCTGCTGTGCTGTCACAGGAGAGCCCACATGCACTCACTGAACTCCCATCCCATCCTGTTTTCAGCTGCTGTTAGGTCCCACTTGCCAGTCCATCCACCGGCTGTGGCCCCAGTGAAAGGGAGAACTCAGAGGTGATGGAAGAAACCTTCCAATGTCAGCAAGGAGAGCAAGGTACAGGGAAAGCAGCTAATCCAGAGAAAGGATCAAAATCGCCTTAACTCTACCCTGCAGCAATGCCCTGACTGAAGCAGCTGTGACAGCTGGTGTGCGTCTTGAGCGTCCTGATCTCTGCAATCCCACACAGCCACCAACTTGCCAAGTGTCCATACAGGCCACATCCAGGAATGGGACATGGGGGTCTTCTTCCCTTTTCTGCTGTGGAGTGTTCCAGAGGTAAGGAGAAACATCCACAAAAGGTTCATGTACACATAAGCTGGAGGAGCAATGAAACACCCGAGAAAGCAGAGCTGGGCACCTGCTGAGGCAGGTGGAGCTTGCTCAGGAGTCAGCTGGGAGAGGGAACATTTTCTGTGTGGTCCCCTGGAGCAAGAGCTCAACTTTACATTGGCTTGTGCATCCTCTGGTCGTGCTGTGGCTCTTTCCTGGCATCAGGAATATGTCTGCATCACCAGTGGTTGTGTGGACCAAGAGAAGAGGATCTGCAGAGGAAGCAGCTGGTGGCACCATCCACATTTGCCATATTACAGCACATGTCCCCACGGGGTCACTTCTGCCTTATGCTGGGGTTAAAACACTTGCACACATATTCCCATCCCATTAGATTCCCAATAAAAGGCTGATTACCACACTGAGGAGGAATTATTTGGGGAAAAGAAGGCTGGCACCATGAAGGAACCCATTGGGTCGGAGATTTGGGGTCTAAAGACCCTCTAGAGGTGAAGTCATGGTTCCTTTAGGGAAGGTATTGGGGGTACCTTGAATCTCTCCTGATCTCAGGGGAAGAGCTGTGATCCCAGACCCCGAAAACCCAACTGTTCTGCCCCAGAAACACGAGCCCTGCAGCCAGAGGATGAGGTTGCTACTCCACATCTGGTTGAGGAAAGCAGACATAATGGCTCTTTCTGCTGCCTGTCCACACAAATAGTTATGTTTTTTCACCTCACACCGACTCATTTAACGTGAGCTCACAAGTGAGTACCAGCTCCCAAGGAAATTTAAGCAGGCTTTTTTGAACTGTTAATTATCACTATATTTTTATTGAATTATTTGTTTATTTATTTTATTTGTTGCTTGTAGCACGATAACCTCCAGAGTGCCACTGTGGTGCCAGGAGCTGTTCAGGTACAACTGAGAGGGACAAGGGAGGGACAAGGGAGGGAAGGACGTGCTTAGGTCATCGCATCAGTGGCACAGCAAGGAGCAGCCACCAATTCTCATCTAAAATCCCCTCCTAGCAGTGGAACACAAGGTATCAATGCAATCCTGTGGGACTGGTCAAACTGGTCTGAGTCACTGGTCTGTCTAGTCTGCATCCCTTCTCTGAAAACAACCATGGTTTTAGGCAGTATGTGGTCTTGGAGGTCTTTTCCAGGTTAATGATTCTATCATTCCATGACTCTATGGTCAGTCAAGCTGTCTAATAATAGGGAGCTGCTTCTTGTCCCCCACCAAGAACAACCTGCCTGGGACCTTCATCCTCTTCCAGGCACTACTCCCTGCCTCTGGGCTAGTGCCCACTTGCTGTGATTCTGTTTCAGCTGGAATTTTTTCCTTGTAGACCAGCATCAGGGAAACAGCAGAGAAAGGCAAGTGAGAGCATTTCCCCCTGCTGAGCAGCCTGCAAAGAGAAATCCTCTGCCTAAGGAATCACTGGTTGTATAGTTGGAGAAATAAAGAGGTGGCTTGACCCACCAGAAAAACACTGGTCATACAGACCTTCCTCTGGTGGGGAAAATCCCAAAGCAAGTCCCAGGTGATAGCCATGTCCTTCCCTTGCCCTGGCAGTCTGGCCTGAGAGAATGGAAGAGTTAAACGTGACGAGACAAACAGACAGATTGTAGGGGGAAGGAGGATCCCAGCCTGAGCCTGGCACCAGATGTACTGGAGCACCTGCACCAAACATACACAGTATTTAATAATTCCTGAGAATTGCCATGGTAATAAAGCACAGAGTGAGGTTGTTATGGTAACAGCTTTTTTTTTTTTTAGGCAGGGAGGCATTACTCAGGTTGTAACCTCAATCCAGACTGAACACATTTCGGAGAGCCCAGAAAATAAAAAAGAAGTAAAATAAAATCAAGTTAGATAAGTAGCAGTTTCCTGTCTCTCGTCTGGCAGTTCTGGGCTTGTTCTGTAGGTAGGTGGAGGGAACCAGGTTGTTCCAGACACACATTGCCCTGGAAGGCCTGAGGAATAGCTTGAGTGGATCTCTGCAGGTTTAGACTGAGTGTTAGAGGGGGTGAGGGGCTGCATCCCTGCCACGGGCAGGTCTGGGATGCTCTGCCACCACCTTGGCTCCCTGCCACACCTCTGGCCTGGCTCCAGGTGTGTCCCCAGCTGGCTAAAGGAGAGAACACTCGTGTCTCCTCAGGTGTCCATGGACAAGCGAGCAGTGATGGACAATCCCTGATCCCAGCTGGGCCCACAGCAGGATGCTGTGATCCCGGGTCACAGCCTGCCCACATCCCAAGCAATGGAGGTCGCAAAGCTGGTCTCCAAGATGAGGCAGGCATTTGGAGGCTGGAAAAGAGTAACAGACCACTTTTCCTAAATCCTCATGACAGACCTAAGAAGAAAATGCAGGTTTCCTGGGCTCTGGCGAGGACTCCAGGCTGCTGTGCTACCCGAAGGGACACCCATCAAGCAACATGGAAATCTCCTGTGTCTCTCTCCTGCCCTCCCAGCTGTGGGCAAAAAGGCACTTCCACCTCCCCTCCCAGGCCATCCCGCCCAGCAAGTGTGTGAGGTCTGTCCAGCTGATGCTCATATGGAATTTTAATTCAATGCTGGTTAAATCAGCAGTTTTGTGAGCCTGCTTTCCCTGGAGGAAGCTGAGGCAGCGCGTTTTGGGTTCAGTTAGCAGAGACATGGCTTGAAATCTGCAGTGCCATGACTCAGGAACATCGCTCCATGAATCCCGCTGCCCTCAGCGTGGGTCTCTTGTATGGGCTGAGCAAGAGCCACTAGCCTCCAGATAAAGCCTCTGTAGTCCATTAACTCTGCCAGAGAGGGACAAGTTGATGCCATCAGAGTCAGGGGCTCAAGGGAGAGCTAAGACCAAATGATGTCAAGAGTTCAGAGCCAGCCTCACTGGAGACTTTGTCTGCCAGTTTCTCTGAAAAGGAGATGTTTCCCTGTTTCTGTGTCTTCCAGTTGCTTTGCTGCTGAGGCTGCTGATGGCATTTTGGCCTGGAATTCCTCAGACTCCCTGCCCTGCCCTGACCCCATCCTTGAGCCTGCCTGGAGCTGCCAGTCTGACACTGGGCTTGCTCCCTGCTCAGGTGTGCAGAGCATCTGGTACCCACCACAAAACCTGGGGCATGGAAAACTTCTACCTTCCAAATAAATCTGGTTTGTCCCTCTTGCTCTTTGCCAAATCAGAGCTGTTTTGGGATTGTGAGAGCATTTAAAGCCATCCTTGGAATAAAATGGATCTTACAGCCCCATCTGTGCCAGAGATGTGGAGAACATCAGGAACATTTCTGGGCACAGGAACCTGACTGATGATACTGGTAATGTGTGAGAATGATTCTGATGTGGTTCAGACCTGTGCCAACAACCTGACCTGAACAGTCCCTGAGCAGTGGCAAAATGACAGAAAGTGCTCTGTGGTAAAAGACCTCAGAGCGCTCCGGGACCTTGCTCTGCTGTCTGTGCACAGGGAGCGTCTCATTAGATTTTACAAGTGTAGATGCCTTTAAAGCAGTTGTTTGGCTTCCTGAATCCAACTTAGTTGTCTCAAGTATGAATGAGGAATTGAAAACCTCTGGTTTTAGTTCTGGAGAATACAACTTTGTAAAACAGTGAACAGAGGGAAGCACAAAACCTCCTCAACAGCCTTCACAACTGCCTGATCCACGGTGCTGGATACACCTTTGGCTTCACACTAGTTCTCCAATTAAGACAACTTAGTCAAGCATTTCCCCATCAGTCTGGCCAAGTTTGTGCTCCCTGATTTTAGAGACAGACAATTTCTTGGACTTGTTTGTCCCATGAGCATGTGGTTATGGAAAGTTTAGTTAAGAGAAAATCAGAGCATTGCTAGCAATGTGTGGTTTGGCACATCCCTGAAACTGTCACTGTCAATGTGCTGGGAAGTGGTGGAGGCACTGGCAACACTCAGAGACATAAACATGTATCTAAAGTGACTGTCTCTGATGTGAAAGATGCTGCTAATCTACATGTATTTCAGGTTGTAAGTGAAACACAAGTCTTGCTTCAGAGAGGCCTCTGCAGCTCTCTTCCTTCCCAGAAGCTCATTGGTGGAGGTGACATTTTCATAGCATTAATTTAAGGCAGGTTAATCAACAACAAAGCAAAAATGTCTTTCTGAGGGAGGGGTCTGTGTGACAATCTTGGCTGTAGGTCACAGCTTCAAGGTGAAAGCAGCAGTTTTGTCACCCTTTGCCAGCCCATGGCATTCTGCTGGGAATGAGCATGGCAAAGTGTTCTCTGCTGGGGTGCAGACAAATTAAATCAAACAAATTTCCTCTTTTTGAATTAATGAGACCTTCCTGAACATGTCTTCTCAGAGGAATGGAGTTCTCCTGCTCCAGTGACAGCCTTTGAAGACACCACCTCTGCAGCTGGATTTACTCTCCTAGCAGGGAGCTGTGAGACCAGAGGACTCAGCACCAGCATCCCTGGTTGGATCTGCCTTTTCCTTCAATGTGGGCTCACTGGCTGTTTATGAATTTCTGCAGCACCAGCTGTGCCAGCTGACATGTGAACACCACCACTTCTGGTTTTTGGAGTGACTCTAGAGGGAAAGGAGATGACAGCCAGCCTTTTTGTGATGCTCCAGTTCTTCTGAAAGCGAGCAATACCGCGAGAAAATGAGTTACCACCTGCATCTAACTGTGGAAGTGGAGAAGAGCAAGGCAATAATCAAGAAAAGGCAGAGGAACACCTACCACCAGAGTGGCCTTTCTGGAAAAGGGGTTGGAATTGCAGAGCCAAACAACTCTGGTTCTCCATGAAAGAACTGGTTTTGTTGCCTTGGTGTGTGTTGGTTTTGGAGGCTGGTACATGTGGGTGTGAGAGTGGATGCAGGTGCTTGTGCACCTTCCAGGAAAACAAGGTGTGCATGAAAGCAAATCCAGGGCACTGTTCCCTTTCCATGGCAGCTGCCTGGCTGGTGCTGGGTGCTGGCTCTCTGCCTTGGCATGGCTCGAGCTGTCACACATGTGGGGTTAAATCCAGGCTCATCCCTTCTGGCAGGTCCCACACGTGTTCCCATCTTACAGGTTTCCAGACAGCTGTGAGTGCTCCCTTCTTGCCTCACTGAGTCCCCAAATGCAGGTTTAATAGGACAAGACAGCTGAAGAAACAGTCAAAATGTAATTAGACTTTAATTATCTAAGTTCTTTCTCTCAGATAATTGAAAATCAGACTAATTGGTTGCAATGAATTCCCAGAACAGCCAGTCATCCAGCTTGGTGTGTGCTCTGCCAGCTGCCACGAGGAGCAGCCTGGAAGCTGAGCACTGCTCCCCACTGCTCTGCCATGCTCTGCAGGGCCCAGCTCCTCAGCTGCAGAGAGGTGTTAGAGTCCCCAAGCACCCCAGGCTGCAGCCAGGGAGGTTACTGACCCATGGACACAGCAAGACTCATCCTGCCTCATCCCACACTTCACAAACCAGGGAGCCCATGGGTCACTAAACCTCGCACCCCCAGCTGGACATGGCAACAGCCCTGTGTGACAGGACCTACCCTGGGACATCTGCAGCGTGCCAGAGGGTACAGCTGCAAAGGACTAGGATTTAATCTCCACTTGCCCCCATTATGATCACAGCGTGCAGGCAGTTGGCTGAACTCAAGGTGTGGCTCTGCACGGTCAGTGCTGAACCAGCTGCTCTTCCTTCTGCCTCTGCTGCTCACTCTGCTCAGCTGAGGGGGTTCCAGAAGCTCTGGTTCAAGATCACAGCTGCCCTGGGCTACAGGCTGGAGTTGGCAGTGACACTTCTAGATCAGCCTTGGCAGTGATTTCTGGTAGAACCCCGTAGATTTAATATAGAATCACAGAATTGTTCTAAGGTTGGAAAAGAGCTGCAAGATCATCAAGTCCAACCATCAACCAGAACCATTACCATGTTCACCACTAAACCATGTCCTCAAGTGCATCATCCATATGTTTTTTGAACACTTTCAGGCATAATTACTCCATCACTGCCTTGGGCAGCCTGTTTCAATGCTTGGCAACCCTTTCCATGCAGAAATTTCCCCTAATGTCTCCTGCTATAGCCTGAGCCCTCTGGCTGTGCTGGAGCTCCCTTTTACCTGAATGAAAGTGAATGTCTCCACCGTGAATTTTGATAAGGCAAAGTGAAGCACTTTCTGGCTGAGGAGCTTCAGGAAATAGGTTGCTTTGCCCAGGTGCACACAAGTTTTCTAGCAAGTACTTTGTGAGACTCCCCATCCCTGTTTTGTGGAGCAAAGACTTGGTTTCTGGTATGGATGGCAATTCCCAGGGGCCAGGGATGGTTCAGGGAGGTTGCACAGGTAGGAACAAACATCATGATGTTCTTTTCATCGCAGCACTTGAAAGATCACGCCTAGAAAAATGCTGGACTTACTCTGCATCCTTGGCTCAAGTTTCCCTTCTCCCTCCCTCTCGGCAGCATGCCGTGTGCCAGATGGCTGCATTTCATTACAGAGTTTACAAAGTTCCTGGGGAAACAAGGCATGGGGGGGATGGAAAATCTTGCTTACATTTCACTCCATGCCGGCTGTTTATCATCTCCTTATGCAGAAATGTGATGATTCCTGGACTGAGCAGGGGGGCAGAAGGGAGGCACTGATCACATTTGCACCGTTCCTGTAACTCGTGGCTTTTTTCACACTTCCATCTGCCTGGGCAGCATCACTGGGGTTATTTCTCTTGATTTGGGGTTAAAACAGTTTCTGGTTTTATGTGCTTCCCAGATGAATGGGAAGGAAAAAGAAAGAAGGCAGCTCTGCCAGGGCAGGGAGCTCTGGATATTGCTATTTTCAAGTCAAGACCTGACATCTATTTTTTCCCTTGGGCTGCAAAGCAATTCCAAAGCACTTCCCTTCACTGACCATATGTCACAGAGGTGCAGGTGGCTTTGCCATCATTGTGTGTTTGAGGTGCTGATTTCAAAGCATTTGGCTCTGGAGCAGAAGTCTCCAGCACAGCTGGATGAACCACAACAAAAATTGTTTGTATCAAAAATAGTATGGCAGCAGGACCAGGGCAGTGATTGTCTCCCTGTGCTGGACACTGGTGAGGTCACACTTCAAGTTCTGTGTCCAGTTCTGGGCCCCTCACAGCCAGACACGGAGGGGCTGGAATGTGTCCAGGGATGGGAATGGGGCTGGGAAGGGACTGGAGCAGCAGGAGCAGCTGAGGGAGCTGGGAAAGGGGCTCAGCCTGGAGCAAAGGAGGCTCAGGGGGGCCCTTCTGGCTCTGCACAAGTCCCTGACAGGAGGGGGCAGCCAGGGGGGATTTGGGATCTGCTCCCAGGGAACAGGGACAGGAGGAGAGGGAACGGCCTCAGCTGTGCCAGGGGAGGGGCAGGTTGGACACCAGGAGGAATTTCCCATGGAAAGGGTGGTCAGGCACTAGAAGGGGCTGCCCAGGAAGATGGTGGAGTCCCCATCCCTAGAGGTGTCCAAGGAATTCCTGGATGTGGCACTCAGGGCTCTGGGCTGGGGACAAGGTGGGGATGTGGCACAGGTAGGACTCCATGGTCCTGTGATTGGAGGTCTTTTCCAACCTCAATGATTCTGTGATTCTCTGAAACCCAGCTCTTTTTCCTTGGCTCAGCAAAGAACCTTGCATAGGAATTTCCACAGGCACAGTTACTTTAAATGGCTCAGGCCTTGCCTGCAGGTGTGTTATTTCAGGGCTTTGGGATGAGTAATGTCTCCAGATATTCTCTGCTAGGTATTTACTGGGTTACCCTTTAACAGACAGGAGGGAACAACACACCAACACACAAAGAAGCCTAGCTGGAAGCAGTGGGTCAAAGGCCCTTTTTATAGCTCCCTCCTCATGTGAGGGGGTTGTGGGATGAAGAAATCAAAGAGCAGTAGTGTTAAACACAGCATCAGCATTGCCCTCTGTGTTGTGGAGCTGAGCCCCTCAGTTATGGACATTTCTGGATGAGGGAATGGTTTAGGACTGGGCTTTCATCTGCTAAAGCTCATGGCAGGCACAGCTTAGAGCATGCCCAGCTTCCTGCATCCTTGCTGCCATCCTGGCATCCCACACAAAGGGAAGCCAGATCAGGGAATCTGAAAAAATCCCAACATAATAAACTAACACCAAACATGATTTGCATGTTGGTCAGGTCATTCCCTGGTTCACTAAGCAGCCCCCAGGCACCACTGCTGGCACAAGGAACAGTAACCTCTGGCTGCTTAGGAATTTGCCACACGCAGAGTTAATTTAAATGCCTAAAGCCTCCTACCTGCTGTTGGGAAGAGGAGGGAAAGGCTAAAACATTGTGAAAGGTATTTCTCAAGCTCCCCAAAAAACAGCTTTAGAAGAGTTCTCCCTCAGCTTGGATCCACTAAAACCCCAGGACCATTCCTGTGCCCAGCTCACTGTTACTCACCCACAATTCATGGAGCTGATGATCATGACAGGTTTGCATAGCTCTGCCTTTACCATTAGTGAACCCCATTCCAGGGCTATTTCAGGGCTATTTCCCTGTTTTTCTGGGATTCTTTCAAACTCTCATGATGTCTCTCATCTCTCGTCTTGCATTTCTCACACCTCTCCTCCCAGTGTGGGGGGTGTGCCAACATATTACACATCCTGGAGCAGATAAACCCCCTGTGGTCCTTTTCAGCCTTACCCAGTCTGTGATTTTGTGATTCTGTGATTCTGTGATTCTGTGATTTTGTGATTCTGTGACTTTGTGATTCTCTGATTATGTGATTTTGTGATTCTGCTCTTCTTGGCCCAAACCACCAAACAGTCCTTGTCAGAAGCCCTTTGAATTCTGGTAGTTTCTCCCTTGCTTTTCCTTTCTGAATGCAATGAGGCATTTTTGGGAAGTACAGGCAGCATGGCACAAATCTGCCACCTGCACCAGTCGAAAATGCCTTGCCCAAAGCACCTTCCATGGGACCTGTTGTTCCCTTACCCAATACTGAGTCTTCAGTGTAGCCCAGCTCACTGGATTGGATCTGGGAAGTCACTCCTGCTTTGAGTTTGGATGACAATGCAGAGGTGGTTGGAGGATGCAGCATTGGTTTCCTGCTGATGGGTAATTTTGGAGCTTGAGAAATAAACAGAAGGAGAAAAAACACTGGATTTTTGTGATAAAACTTGGCCTACTTTGCTTTAGTCCAGCTGCCACATGGTGTTGCCATTTCTCAGGCTTTTCTCCTCTTCTTTTAGCCCCCATTTATTACAATGTGACAAGAAAATAACTTTTTATTACAGAATTGGCCCTTGTCACTTTGTCTATGTCAAAATGCTCTTCTCACCCCTTCCTCATGTTTTTTTCCCTTTTTACTTCAAATTTGCTCCCTTTGCCCCTGGGACAATCTCCCTGTGCATCCAGACAACTTCAAGAGAATGATTCCACTTAAAAATATCCCAGGGAACTAATTCTAAACCATTCTTGTCATGGATTGCTTTGTGTGGGCCTCCTGCAAGGTGTTCCAAGCTCAATGGAAAAGAATTACCTGTCTTGTTCCCCGAGGAATAATTTCAGCCAGGTAATGAATTGCCTGAGAAATGACTATGGATGGTGCTGAAGGCCTCCAACAGAACAACCTCCAGTTCTGTGCTATTAGTGCGCCTCCTGAAATGTGTCAAAACTGCGCCAGCCCTCGCTGTATCGGCTCCGGGGACACTGCCTCGTGATTGGGAAAATAAGAAGGCAGTGGGGAAAGAGTGCCTGGAGCAGGGCTGCAGGAAAACATCTCTCGAAGGCCAGAGAGTCCTGTCAGGGCTGCTGGGCTCACATGGGGAGCCCTTCGTGCTGAGCTGGGGCTGAAAGTGGCTGTCAGCACCTCAGTCTGTGTCTGCAGAGCCCGCCAGGCTCTGAGCGTTCAAAGTCCCTGGGGCAAAACCTCTCTGAGCTGCACCAGCCCCAGCACTGACTGTGGGCTCAACCAGCTGCAATCCCAGCTTCATCCCCAGGCGTGGTTCCCTGTGCTGGGCACTGCTGAGGCAACTCGAATCCTGCGGGCAGTTTTGGGCCCCTTGTGACAATATAGACATGGAGGGGCTGGAGCGTGTCCAGGGAAGGGAAGGGAGCTGGGAAGGGGCTGGAGCAGCAGGAGCAGCTGAGGGAGCGGGGAAAGGGGCTCAGCCTGGAGCAAAGGAGGCGCAGGGGTGCCCTGCTGGCTCTGCACAAGTCCCTGACAGGAGGGGGCAGCCAGGGGGGTCGGGCTCTGCTCCCGGGGAACAGGGACAGGAGGGGAGGGAACGGCCTCAGCGGTGCCAGGGGAGGGGCAGGTTGGATATTGGGAAAATTTCTTCATGGAAAGGGTGGTCAGGCCTGGGCACAGGCTACACGGGGCAGTGGTAGAATCACTGTGCCTGAAGCATTCACAGAATATGTGGATGTGGCACTTGGGGACATGGTTTAGTGGTGGATCTGGCAGTGCTGGGTTAATGGTGGGACTCAATAGTCTTAGCGGGCTTGTTTCAACCTGAACAATTCTGTGATTCATGATCCCACACTGGTGCAGGCACTAGGTTCCTTCTTCCCATCCCCCCTCCCGTGTCCATGAGTGAGGCAGATCAGGGAGCTGATGTGGCTGAATAGTGAGGGGATTTTTGTCCTCAGCTCTCTGGATCAGCTCCCTGCCCTGGCTCACAACGAGGATCCGCTGGCTGCCAGTTTCATCACAGAGCAGACAAGTGGGAACATGGGGTCGTCCTCTGGCAGTGCCCTGCACCTCCCTGCCCACAGCACCCAGATGATGGTTGGACCTTCAAACAAACTAGCTCTCCACTGTGAAGGCTGATGAGGCAGAGGAGAAGCTCTGCAGCTGGAGATATTGAACATGGAGCAGAAAAGATCCCAGAATCACAGAATTAGCTGAAGGGACCGACAAGGATCTTGGAGTCCAACTCCTGCTGGTAGGCACTGCTGCAGTGACTTAACCCCAGGGTGGCTTGGGGTGCAGGGGGCACCTGTATCCTGCATCCTGTCCCAGCAATGAAGCCAGGGGTCCCAGCACTCCACAGTGCCATGCTCTGTGGGATTTGCCATCCTCCTCCTGCTGGATGCTGCTGAACTAAAATAACTCCCTGTTTTTCCCAGCCAGCGCTGAGCTGGGATGTGTTTGGGAAGGCGGCTGCGACACCGTGACAGATGGCCAAAAAAGCAAATGCTGTTTTTTATGTCACCTCCATGTTTCCTCCTCTGCTGTCTCCTGCACTGGAGGCGGTGTCTGGAGATGGGATGTACTGCCAGCACACTCCAGAACTGAGGAGACAGCAGAAGGTGGAGCAAGGTGCTGGCCATCTCACACACATTTCTCCCCCAGCTTTCTGAGGCTTTGTGACCTTCATCAAAGCCTTCTCCAACAGGAATTCGTGTCAAAGAAGGGGATCAAAAGTGGGCTGGTGCTTCAGTGGAGTGTTTGCTCTTGCAGAGCTCCCCGGTTGTTAGCCCTGTTCAGAACACCCTGCAGTGCCTGTTGGCCCAGGCTCTTTGCTTTTTCCCCAAAGAGCCAGACAAGCCAGGAAAACTTGGCAAGGGGATGCTCCTGCCAGCTGGTGACCAGTCCTGGCTCTTATGTGCTCAATGCCAGCTGCATGTAGAGGACCCTGAGCAAGCCAGAGCTTTCGTAATAATCTGTTTCTGAAGTAAGGCCAGGTTCGATGGGGCCTGGAGCAAACTGGACCAGTGGAAGGTGTCCCTATCCCTTCCTCTCCTCAGCCTTTGCACATGTCACTCAGGATCCTTGGGCAAGAGATCTCTGTCCTCCCCTCCTGGGCCACAAGCATCATGGCAGTGTTAAGGAGGGCTGGGCCAGTGAGAGATGGAGCCCCGGATCCCTGACATCCAGTGGGAATTCAGCAGGAAGAGCACACACAGCAAGAGAAGGGGAGCACAGGGGAGCTGGTGACTGTGAACTGCTGTCGCTTGGGTTGTACCTTGGAGGGAGCAGGAATGGCCCTGCACAGGGACATGGGCACAAACCCCACCAGCCTGTGTAGGAGGCTGCTGCCCCACAGCTGGGCTCTGTTCCTTGGCAGGAGGAGCCGCTTCTGCTGCACTCTCAGCTGCCAGGACCTGTGTCCTTTCTCAGCTTGCCTGGTGCAGAAGGAGTGACTGACATTGCTGTTGGTATGGCCTCTATCTGCCTCCTGTTCTGCCATGGCAATTCTCCCCCTTTTCCCTCTGCTGAGGAGAGCTCACAGTCCTCTGTCTTGGCCGTGGGTAGACAGACGAGAAGGGCTGGACAGATGCATGCACTCAGAGGCTCCCCTGTCTCTCTGCTTGTGATGGAGGAAGCCTCCCTCAGTTCAAGGATCCCTGAGTTCAGATCCCTGAATTCAAGGACCTGGCACTGAGCAGTGGGAATCACTGGTGTTTGAGGCAGCCAGAGCCACTTTTCGTAAGATAAGGGAAACTGAATTCCAAGAGGTTGTTGAAAAATCACTGTCACATCAGGTGACAGTGTTATGAACTGGACTCATTTCTATTGTGAGCTGGGAGCCCTGGTGGGTCTGGGGAGCCCAGGGGAGCTGCACAGCAGCTTCCAGTCTCCCATACTCGAGGAGCAGGAGACCACAAGTGAAGGATGAGCAGCTCTGCTTTGGACTGGTGTGCTGGGCTCTACTTGCTGCCACCTCAAAGCCCTGCAGGGGTAACTCAAGCCCTATCTAAAGATGGTTCAGGAGAATAAAGCAATAGAGACAGTGGTGGGCAGATAGGGGGGTGACACAGGGCAGATGTAATGACAGGAAAATTCTATGGAGAAGCAGCATAAAGCAGGGAGAGGCAGAGAAGAACTGGTCTGCACCCACACACCCAGGCCCAGCCTGGAGCAGGAGCACTGAAATGGAAATTACTTGCTATTTACAGTGCCAACATCCTCCCTGCTCCCCCCAGGAGCCAGACTGGGGCCCTCCCTGCGTGTCTTGGGTGGCTCCGTGGAGGGAGCAGAGGGCTGCTGGCAGTCTGTGCCACGGACGGGTGTATGGGGGGAGCAGGGGTGCTGGGAGGCTTTGGGGAGCAGGCTCAGCTCCCTCATCCTCTCTGGACAGCACAGACTTGTAAGAGTGAGGAGGAGCAGCCTGCTCATGGGTAAACAAACCCTGCCCTTGCCACCTCCCTGGGTCACTCCACAGTCATCCACGGGCTCAGGAGGAAGGCAAGGTGGGACACAGAAGGTCTGGGCAGAGCCACAGCTTCCTCCAAGTGGCAGAAGGGCCAGGAGGTATTTCAGACCTCCCTAGAATAACCTGGTCATTATTCTGCTATGCAGGGAGACACGTGTGGGAATGCATAAAGCAGTGCCAGCCCACGGCTGGGCTTCTTTTACCCGTGGAGGCAGCACTGGCAGCAGAAAAGAAACTTGTTCCCTGTGCTGCACCTGCCTGGCCCCAGGGGGATGACTCAGTGTTGTAAGGGCCAGGCCCCGGCATATGCAGCAGGTGCCAGGGAGCAGGAGCTGAGGCTGAGCTGTGCCTGGAACCAGAACCCTCCCCCTGAGCTGCCCAGTGGCTGTGGAGACCTCCCACCCCTCAGTGGGCTCCGGGGCTCAGCCTCCTGGACACAGTGCTCCCAGAGCATGGAGCAGTGTCAGGGTCAGGGATCCCAGGGGTGTGCCCCCAGGTGATGGGTCCTTTGAGAGCAGGGCTGTGAGGACACAGAGCTTCGGGACAGCACCCAGGTCTCATCTTTCTCCACACTGCCACACACTAAGAGCAAGAGCCCAATGCCTGGAATAGGGTCTGTAAAGACACAGAAAAGGTCTACAAGGACTGTTCTGTGACTCTGGTGGCCTGGGGAATGTGATTTAAGCCCATCTTGCAGAGCTCTGAGCTGCAGAGGTCCTTGGTACTTCCCATTCTTTGCATTCATCAGGTCTACTCTGAGTAGCATGTCCACAGCATGGGTCTCTGATGTGCCACTCTGCAGCTTGGATGGTGGAAGAGTTCACTGTCCCCTGGGTGTGGCAGGGCACAATCCTTCTCACGGCCACCTCCTCTTCCAGCAGTTCCCAGGTGATGACTCCTGAATGTCCAAGAAGAGACAGACCTGCTCGATCCCTTCCCTGCTGCATGGGACCCACCTTCCTTGAGAGCTAACAGCTGTCAGGAGTGAGGCTCCAAGGAGATCAGTGCGGCACTTGTCTGTGTTCTGGCTCTCCCTGACCTCTCTGGGAGCACTGCTGCCCACACAGCTCCCACGCTGCTGCCCGGCTCTGGCCACAGAGCTGACCAATCTGTCGGCCAAGGTCAGCAACTCAGGGCCTGACCCTGCAGCCTCCAGATGAAGCAGAGCCAGTTTCACCGAAACAGAGCCAGTTTGACCAAAACAGAGACCGTTTGTTACACAAGAGCAACGGCTGCAAGAGGGAAGTCATGACATGGAGCAATGCAGTTGTCCATCATTGCCAGGTTCTTTCATGTTTTCCTGGGAGCCCAGTCCTGGTTAAACAATGACAGCCCAGGGCAGAAGAGGCCAGGATCATTTTCACCTGGTTCTGGGCTGCTGGATAACTAAGTTGTTTGGATCACGAGTGTGCCTTAGTTTCCCCACCGATAATGTCAGTGATGCTCAGCCTCTGCAGAATTTCTGCAGTACACAGTGTGCTGTGCCACAGACCTGGCTCTGATCCTGGCTGTCTTTCCATTCCCCCCATCAGCCTCTGGAGCTTATCAGAATTCCTTCCTGTTTGTACCATGGCAAGGAAAAAAAAGCCAGGCTCTTTGGTGACAACAATACACCCTGTCCTTCCCATGGCAGAGAAGGGGCTGCCTGTTTCCCTGCAAACAGCTCCTGAGAAGTTAGACTTGTTCCAGAGGTCTGGAAAACTGCATTAGGGATGAAGATGCTGTGAATGAGCCACCACCTGCCAGCTTGTGGCTCCACTAACACAGGACTCCTTGCAACAGCACATCAGGAAGAGGATAAGATGCTCCCGATATATGGGGATTTTCCACTGGGATATGAGAGCATATGATAAATATTGGTCTGTGCACAGAAGGCCTGATGCTATCACAGTTTGTGAGAGGCACAAGGAGCCACTGTCTTGTGCATGAATCCTCCTAAAAGTCTGTGCAGCAGAGCTGTAATCCCTGTTTCAGATTGCTGCTGTCTCCTCCTTCCTGTAATATGGATTTGACCCCCCTTTAGGAGAAGCTCTGGCTTTGTCTGCTGAGGAATATTCTGGTTCCAGCCTTTCTCTCCCATGGCAGGGCAAGAAGGGGCAGGGGACTGGTGTAGTGTCTGTGCTGCAGTTTCTAACAGAATTAAAAGGAATCAAAAATCCAAAGCGTGGGACAGCTCCTATACAGGGATGGGCTAACCCAGAAATCTTCAGCCCAGGGGAGAGTTCAGTGACAGGAAAGAAATGGCTGAGGTTTTTAAGATCTTCAAACAGTGCCTGGGGAGCAAATAGCACTTGTGCTTCACTCTTCAAGAATTAGAAAGGTGGAACTGAAAAGAGAAGAGGAATCAGCAGGTGTGACAGTGATACACATCAGCACTTTTGCACCCTGCAGGATCCGTGTCGGTCAGGCTCTGTGTGCAGTGAGAGGCTGAGAGCTCCTCACGAGCACTTTTCAGCTGTAAAACACCCCCTGATCTGCTCCTGCTGAAGGAGAGCTGGGCCATCCTTCTCTGCCTTATCACCCTATTATTGCTAAACCCCAAATACTTGGGTGGGACCCAGCGTGCCCGTTCTCACCCCTGTGTGCTGCTCGGCCCCATGGTGAGGAAGAAGAGGTGAATTCCATACCTGTCTGCCCACCTTGGCTTGCACAGAGCAGGCTCTGTGGTGTTTCAGGACAAGATTTCCCTGAATAACTCCCCTCAACTGCCAAACTCAAATTATAATTTGCTGCCAACAATCATGAATCCTCCCTCCCTCTTCCTCCCTCTCTTCTGTTTTTTTTGACAATTTTCTGCATTAAGATAAATGAGCGATAATATCAGATTGTGCATTAAACACTGGCCCACATGGTCTGTGAAACAAAGAGCTTGAGGGAACACTGAGATTTCAGCTGTTGTTAGTTGATTCACATTTGGGCAGGTCAGCTTTTAAAGGATTTTCTCAAAACAATTCTTTCAGATTTCCTGAGGAGCCGGTAACATGAGATTTTGTGAGAAAGCACTATCATGGTATCACAGAATGGTTTGGGTGGGAAGGGATCGTGAAGATCAGCCCATTTCACCCCTTGCCATGGGCAGGGACACCTCCCACTATCCCAGGGTGCTCCAAGCACTGTCCAACCTGGCCTTGGACACTTCCAGGGACCCAGGGGCAGCCACAGCTGCTCTGGGCAATCTGTGCCAGGGCCTCACCACTCTTACAGTAAAGAATTTCTTCCTAACATCCAATCAAAACCTACCCTCCTTCAGTTTAAGGCCATTCCCCCTTGTCCTGTCCCTCCTGTCCAGGCTCTTGTCCAAAGTCCTTCTCCAGCTCTCTTGGAGCCCCTGTGGGTGCTGGAGGGGGCTCTAAGGTCTCTCCAGAGCACGCTTAATGACCCCAACTCTCTCAGCCTGCAGGCTGTGAGCCCCAGACCCGGAGAAGTCCGGGAGGGCCTGGTGCTGATGCCTTTTGTGTGCAGGGGACCAGGCTGGTTATGGGCTGGAAAAGGCTATGGTGTGAGACCCCCAGCTCTGCATGATGCTGTCAGGTTCCTGCAGTGGCATCACCAGTTTTTGACCACCTTTAAGATGATCCCAGCCTGCTGGTCAAGGTAAAAGGTCCTAGT
The DNA here is from genome assembly GCA_013400975.1 of Atrichornis clamosus. Classification (NCBI taxonomy): domain Eukaryota; kingdom Metazoa; phylum Chordata; class Aves; order Passeriformes; family Menuridae; genus Atrichornis; species Atrichornis clamosus. The sequence continues at coordinate 125,000 of WBMZ01006819.1, read as the reverse complement.
TTTCGCTACCCTTACCTGACACTTCCTTCAGTGTGCTGGGTTGCCCAGGCACAAAAATTCCTGGATAAAAAGGCCTAGTGTTTTATCTGACAGTTTTGCCTGTTGCCAGGAGTCCTGGGAGCAATGACACAAACCTGCTTCTTCTGCAATTAAGGTGTTCTACAGCCTTGGGGAAGTGAAAGGAATGGCTAAATGGGCGGCTTCCACTAAGGAATTCGTGTGGGCTCTCATCCAGGAGCCATATGCTCACAAAGCCAACAGTTCCCTCTTTCCCTCATGGAAGCAGCCACAGAGCAGATCAGCAGAGTGTTAAACTTCCCAGCAGCTGGGTTTGCTGAAGCTCAGACAACCCCCTGGCTCCTGGAGGCTCTGGGAGTAGCAGTGTGTGGATGAGTGTGCGCAGAGCACAGCAGTGATGGAAAAGGCCCCAGCGAGGCACCAAGTGAGGGAGGAGACCCCGCTCAAGGCCCAGCCCCAGCACTCGTGAGCACCACGCACACCCAGCCCTGGAAGCACCGCCGGGGGGAGGGCAGACCCATCTCCATGGCATTCATTTCCCATCACCTCCAACTGGTCTATTCTGGGAAAGTCTGCCTAGGATTCATCCACTCAAAGCGTCACACTTCACAGCTCCCTTCCCACGCAGAGCTCGGTTCCTTGCTCTGAATAAACATCGCCTCCCTGCCTACCTCCCCACAGCCAGGCTGCTGCCTGCCCCCCACTGCCCCCAGGGAGGTGTAGCAGGTCTAATCCACACCTTGGGAGCTGTGTCCTGCTTCCCAACAAGTGCAGGAAGAAGGAATAGGGATAAAAGCTACACCAGTCTTCCCTGCTTGGTGTCCATTTCCAGCCAGGGCAGGCAGAGGCAGGTGCTCCCAGATGATAAGACCAAAAGGTTCAGTGCTCAGGGATCTGATCCCAGGCAGGTCCCAACCCACTTCCCAGTGGGCAAATGCCAGTTTTGAGGACAGCAGGTTTGTGACTCCTGAGGAGTCCTCTCTTTTGACACAAAAAGGGCTGGCAGTGCTCAAATGGCCCTGGTTGAACTCCAGAGGATGGTCCCAGACCCTTTTCAGTGATGCCCAGCAACAGGAAAAGGAGCAATGGCCATAACCTATAACACAAGAAGTTCCACCTCAACATGAGGAAGAAATTCTTTCCATGGAGGGTGGTAGAGCACTGGAACAGCTGCCCAGGGAGGATGTGGAGTCTCCCTCTCTGGAGACATTCCAAACCTACCTGGATGAGTTCCTGTGTCACCTGCTCCAGGTGACCCTGCCTGGGCAGGGAGATGGGATTGGGTGATCTCCAGAGGTCCCTTCTAACCCTAATGATTCTGTGATTCTGTGGTGTGGGTTTTGTCCCAGTTGATGTGCATTTTGTCCCAGTCCTTGCTACAACAGAAACAACTAATTTTTGTGAAAGTTCCCTGTCAGCTCCATCACAGCACAAGGGTGAGAGACTCGAAGAACCTCCTGAGGCATCTCAGAGGCCACCACAGCCAGAAACTAAAGGCAGGTTCAGAATGTCATCTGCTTTTAGGACTCAGGGCAGTGCTCAGCAACAAGGGAACTGTACGGATCCCAAACATGGAACACCATTCAACTCTGGAAGGACACTCGGGTAAGCAAAGGCTGTGTGACTGCGGTTCAGCTGTGACATACGCAGAACAAGTTTTTCAGGAAAGAGATCAGTAACTGTTTCTGTGAGGACTGATGGGATGTGAGAATCCAGGGAGAAACAAACAGAGACCTGGCCACTTGGGGAATGTGCTCATGGAGAGCCCAGCAAGCCCAGATACAGGAGATGACAGACTCATATGGACAAGAGGACTTAGTCTTAAGCTGTGCCAGGGGAGGGCCAGGTTGGACATTAGGAAGAATTCCTCCATGGAAAGGGTGGTCAGGCATTGGAAGGGGCTGCCCAGGGAGGTTTGGAATCCCCATCCTTGGAGGTGTCCAAGGAAGGCCTGGACGTGGCACTCAGTGCTCTGGGCTGAGGACAAGGTGGGGATGGGGCACAGGTTGGGCTCAATGGGCTGGGAGGGCTTTTCCAACTGAAATGATTCTGTGATATCACCACCACTAGAACCATTAAATAATGAGACTGAATATTTCTATCCTATTCCAGTCTCTCACAGGGATAGTTGGCAATACATGGAAGCTCCAACAAGCCCCACTTTCAGCCTCACAAACAAAATCATCCAACACGCTGCCTCCTCCCAGGACTTCAGTTGTGAAAAATTCAGAGAGAACTAAATTCACCCACTTGCAGCAATCAGCTCAATGTCAGGCCAACACAGGGCAGGCAGCAGCTTATATCCCTATAAATCTGTATTTTTATGTCATTGAAGCCCTGGAATTTTAACCCTCTTTGGCCTGAGCAGTTTTCAGTGTCCCCAGACTGATACCTGAAAAACCAAGAACAACTCTTTCCTCTTCTTGCCCCTCAGCTTTGGCTCTAAAGGGCACTCTGCCACTGTTGCATTAAAAAAAACCAAAAACCACCAAAAAACAACCACCAAGGTCTGGTAGATAGTCTGGCCCAGAGTTTTTGGCAGGTGCTCCTTGAGGCAGCCGTAATCACTCATTTAAATCTCATTTATTTTTATTTTAGAAAGCTTCCTAACAACACAAAAGATTTCTTTCCGCCATCTCATTGTAATTGTGTGCACATTGCCATGGCAACCATGCCAGAGATTTTTGTGGTCCAGGACCCATTTTATTGGTTATTAAATATCTGTGCAATAAATATATATATATAGCTTTGTTCTCCCATCTGTCTGTTCCATCTGCTAATTTCCAAGTGAAATACAACCATTTGGCTCAACCACAGCTTTCTCCCCTTCCTCTTGGGATTGGCTGAAGGAAACAGATACATCTACTGGTGGTCATGGAAGTGGTGGAGGGGAAGAAGAGGAATGGCAGACATTGGTGTGGACATCAACTTGACCATCACACACACAGAAAAGCCTTTAACTGATGACAACAGCTCGCAGTCCAAATTGCTGCCCATTCCCGGTTTTTTCCCAGGTGGGAATGGGAGGAGAAGCTCAAGAGGACTCTGGCCAACACATTCCCCATCTGCTGCTGGTGGAGCAGTGGGTCACTGGGGAAGTGGAGTCAAACATTGCGTCACTGGTCAGCAACAGGAAACTCATCACAGCTCAGCCACTTCCACTGAGAGTCCTTCCTACCTTCCCAAAGGAGAAGGTCAAAAGTATCACTTTATCCCAGCACACACTGCCATGGAATGGAAAAACATGACACTGCTGTGCTGAACTGACTGTGTTCCTCCTGGCTGTGCTGAACTGACTGTGTTCCTCCTGACAATTCCCTGTGTGCCAGTGACCACGTTCCTCCTGACAGTTCCCTCTGTGCCAAAGTGACCGTGTTCCTCCCGACAGCCCCCTGCCTGGATCGGAACCTGTGCCGACAGCTATTTGACATCCCTACTCCCAGGCACTAATTCCTTCTGGCAGTGTTTGCCTTGCCTGCCCACCCCCACAGCTCTGCTGGGAGAGAGGATGTGTTCCCAGCCTCCCAGCTCCCTCGCATTATTTAAGCTGTCAGTTGTTAATTATAGTGCTGCATTTCAACTTGATGCTTCCCGGGGGGCCAAACCACGCTAACAGACTAAAATCAGTTCCCAATGGAATATTTTGGGAGACTCTGCTAGAAGCGAGCCCATGTTTCCATCAGCCAGGGTAAGACATACCTGCTCTCAGGAAACTGGAACTATACTTGTTGTTCTAAGACCCATACCTGCACTTCTTACCCTTCAGAGCCAACATTCCCGCTCTCCAGACGGGAGCCATGGCTTTCTTAAGGAGATGACTATAAGGATATATTGCTTTTAATGATATAAAGCTCTTAGAAAAGGTCCAAAGAAGCACTGTGAAGATGGGGAAGGGTCTGGAGGGGCCACACAAGGAGCAGCTGAGGGCACTGGGTTTGTTCAGCTGGAGCAGAGGAGCCTGAGGGGAGATTTCATCTGGGGCTGCAGCCCCTCCCAAGGGGCAGCGCCGGTCGCGGCTCCCTGGGATAGGGACAGGTGCTGTGCCAGGGGAAGGTTGGGTTGGATATCAGGAAAAGGTTCTTCCCCCAGAGGGTGCTGGACACTGAGCAGGCTCCCCAGGGAATGGGCACGGCCCCAAGGCTGCCAGAGCTCCAGGAGCATTTGGACAACGCTCCCAGCACAGGGGGGGATTGCTGGGGTGTCTGTGCAGGGTCAGGAGTTGGACTCGATGGTCCTTGGGGGTCCTTTCCAACTTGGGATATTCTGGGATTCTATAAATCACACAACCATGAGCACCAGGCCCGGAGGACCCACACACTCCTCTTAGTGAGGAAGATGTTCCTATGCAGTTGCCAAGTGAGTGGTCAGGTCAAGTGTGAGCAAACACCTGAGAAATGGATGTGATGCTGATGCTCTCTAGCCTGTAGCAATATCATCCAGCCAAGCTGCCCTTTTGCCTCTTGTGACCACAGAAACCTCTGCTTCAAATGCAGAAACAAGTGAACAAGTGCAGTGATCAAAGCACCAACCTGCTTGGAGCAAGAGGAAAGGCTTGAGAATCTTGACAGGAGAGCATCCATCTCCCTTGACTGTGTGGAGACATTTCTTTGTGAGGATTTGCTTCCAGGAGAATGAGATGTGATGGGTCAGATGTACCAGAGGAAACTTAACGGCGAGATGAAGAGTGCTGCAGAAAGTACCTGCTGCTGGCACCACTGACCACTGTGGTCACTAGAGGCCAGCTGAGCACCATGAAACACAGCCCAGCCCAGGGACTGCAGCCAGGAGTGTCCAGCTGTGTCTCTGCCTCTCTCAGCTGGCTAGAAGTGTTTTTCTCAACATCTACAGAGAAATCACTGTAAGAGAGTTCACAGTGTGCTTAGCATGATGTAACTCATCTTGAAAACAGCTAAAAGCAGAAAAGAGGCAATAAATGAAAAAGAACTAAAAAAATAGAAAGGTAAAAATTGAATTGCATTGAGCCATAACTATAGTTGAGAACAAGCCTTTTCACCAGAAGATTCAGGGTGGCTGGTCATCTGGTGCTTTGCCAGATTTGCATAAACAACCCTCAGTAATTACAATTTCATCTTGAATAACTATTGTATTAATTGTGAGTGCTTTACCTGCTCTGCACTAACTGGAGGAATCACAAAAGTACAACTGGCGGGCTGTGGATGACTTTGACCTCTCCTTCCTCCAGCCACCTCAGTGCCCCATCAGATCCTTTCTCAGACCCGCCAAAGTTCATGCAATGCAAAACAAACCCCACAGTGCTGAAATAACCACAGCCCTGGAGGGACTGTGCAGAGGAACCCAGCACCTTCCTCCCCAAGACAATAAAGCTCCAGCAAGGCTGCCTTGGGACATGATGCCAAACACAGACCCACTGTGGCACCTGGTGGTGAGGTCACCAACTCGAGCTCCAGATGGTTTTGCTTAAAATCAGCTGCTCTGACAAACCCCTGTGGTTCTCAGAGAGCTTAAACCCTCAGAGAAACCCCCTTCAGGTAGTACCCACCCTCAGCTGGGTTCAATAACTTAATTCACATTGCTTGGTAGTCTAACATCCAGCCTAAAGCCTTGGAGCAGCCTGGGATAGTAGAAGGTGTCCATGCTCATGGCAGAGGGTTGGAATGAGATGGATTTTAGGGTCCCTCCCAATCCAACCCATTAACCTATGGTTCTATAAATTATGCTGATGTGCTCACTTGCTTTTCAATGTATGTGGGTTAGGGTTAGTGTCATTTCTCAAACACCATTTCTGGGACTGGGAATCTCTGCCCTCTTTACCTTCTCTGACCTGAACAGTACACACTTGACCCCTCAGTTCTGTGGAGGGAGTGGTTCAGGGAGGGACTTCTCTAATCTGTCATCTTTTAAGGCATGATGCTCAAGAAAGGACAGTGTCCAGCTGAGAACTCCTCAGCAGTGAGCAAAGCACACTAATTATCTCCTGTATCTTGCATATGATAGTAAGTGTTGTATCCTTGGAGGAGGAAGAGCAGACCAAGTGGTTAGTGGTCTTTTTGAGCTTGAAAGAAAAGATACACAAAATTACCCAGGAACACTTTTAATTAATTGCTGCCTACTGACAGCAGCTGGCAAGACAGCCCTTTGCCCATCAGCATTCAGACAATTAGCTATGTCCTCCACTTGAGATGGTGGAGCAGCTCTGTATTTATTCATATTTTGGGCGAGATCAAAGTGATTCGCTTCTGTGATTTATTGTCTGCACAGAAAAATCTCTACATCTCATTTCTTCAAAGAGTGCTGTCTCCAGCTCAGGGATCAAAGCACTGCCAGGGAGACATTCTCCTCAGGGAAGGGTCAGGACTGAGTTTTCCGCTTCCTTGGTACCTTTTGGCAGTAGCTGTCTGTGACAGAGAACCTGCTCTTAGAGTCATAAAATGATTTAGGTTGGAAAGGACATTGAAGGTCATCTCATTTCACCCCCTGCCACCTTCCACTAGACCAAGTTGCTGCAGTGTCTCACCCTCTGAAAGGTCTGTCCGTTGTCACTGATACCTGAGTGCTGAAGGCACTACATGGATTTTTCTCTGGAGCATCTCACCTCTGCGCCATCCCCAGTCTTCAGGACAGCCACTGTAGCCCTTTGGCTCCCTCAGACCCCCAGCAAGGGGGACAGTCCCAGCAAGAGAGCTCTGATGCAGGAGGAGAGTTTCAGCAATTCCTGTGAGGATGCAGAAAGGAGAGGTTGTCATGGATACCAACATGCTGTGGAGGGTCCAGTTCTGCTCTGCTCCTCCTGTCCTCCCTTGGCACATTCTGTGGATTTGTGAAGTTCCCATTCCACAACATGGAGGTAAAGGCAATTGAAAATTAAAATATGCATGGGAGCAAAACCAGGATATTTCAGTGCAGAGTCTCCAGACTCTCTGACCCGCATAGATATTCCCAAATGCACAAAGCCAGCACAAGTTTTGGGGTACCCAGTGGCTGATCGTGGAAAGGAAGATGAGGGAAGAGGTACGTGCAAAGAAGGGTGTTTGGCACCTTAGGGAGATCTCAATCCTGAATTTACTGAGGAGATTAAAGCTCTCCTGGGCTGGATTCAGGCCCCTACAGTGGCACTGGGCATCAGCTTTACTCAGCACTCTCACCTTGGCTGTGTAAGACTGACTTTGTGACCTCCAGAAGTTTTAGAAATGTCACCATGTTTTCATTTTCAGAGGAAAACCTCTTCCCAGGTATCAAACTGACAGGTCTTATTATTTCATGCTGAAATGTTTTGTGTTTCCCATTTGAAATTAGTATTTCTATTTATCTAGTGCTTTAAAAATTTGTTTCTCATTCTGGCCAATCAAATTTTCCCATTGCCTTTTCCCCATAGAGTTCATCACAGCGTTCTAGTTGGATTTAAGGCATAAAATAAATTCTAGACCAAAATACCTTTTTTAAAAAATGGCAATTATTGTGGAACCTTGGAAAGATGAAACTTGGGTTCCTGAATTACTTCAGAAAAGGTTCTGTTACATGCTCACACATGCACAGAATTGCCCTGATTTAACAGAAGACCTTTTCGGATCCAGCAGAACTGAAATCTAACATAAATTAGAATATTTTCAGGATGATTGCTTGCAAACATAAGCATCAATTAGTTATCTCAATCTGGTTAAGCAGCAGTGTGGGCAGATGATTACAAATAGTTATGTTGCTGCCACTTACTGCCTTATCACACCGCACCAAAAATCCCTTTGGTTTTCCTAATGCTCTTGGTCTTTTTCTTAGATCCCAGTCCAGGGAAGCATCTAAACGCACACCCACACGAACATCCCAGATGCTGAAGATAACGTGGGTGCTTAAAAGGCTTCTGAATTAAACCTAAATGGGAGTAGCCTTTGTTTATCACGTCCATGAGGAACAGCAGCCCCAGGAAGGCAGGGGGTGTTTAAACTCTGACATGGTGTGAGGAAGAACCAGGAGCCCACAAAACATAATGAACTGAAAGTGGTTTTTAACCAACCCCAGACAGAGCATTCACAGACGTGTGGCCAGACCTGGGCTTGTTTCAGCCATGCTGGACACCTGCCCATCTCCAGACCACCAGTCCTGATCTGCCCAAACCCCTTCCCTGGCCCAGTTCTTTGAACCCTCCTGGAGGGGACTGACTTGAGTATTGGGAGTTTCAGTGTGACTTTTTGCTCAGCCCTGGATTGCAGGGCTGAACCAGCCTGTATGGAGGGCCCCCCATCCCTTCTCCACCAACTTGGGCTCAATGATCCTTGTGGGTCCCTTCCAACTCGAAATACTCTTTGATGTGTGACCTCCCAGTCCAGGCCACCCAGCCAGGGACAGGAGACAGCCACAGCCCCCAGCCCCTGACACAGCCCTGCTACTTACGCTTGTTTTAAGATTAGTCAGAAGGAACCTGTTCCTTGCAAGCTGAGCTGAGCTGGGCAGCAGCTGCCACTGCCTCATCATCCCAGGTAGTGCCAAGCCAGCCTCGTCACACTCTGCTGGGTCTCTGGCACCGCCTCAGCCTCCTCAAGGCAGCAGAGGAGCATTAGCTGTGCCTCGTTAGCGTGGTGGTGGTTTGGGCTGCAGCCCTGCAGGATCATTCCAAAGGGGGCTTCATAGAATCAGGGAATATCCTGAGTTGAAAGGGATCCACAAGGATCATCCAGCCCAGCTACTGGCCCTGCACAGACACCCCAACAATCCCACTTGTACCTGAGAGCGTTGTCCAAATGCTCCTGGAGCTCTGGCAGCCTTGGGGCCGTGCCCATTCCCTGGGGAGCCTGGCCAGTGCCCACCACCCTCTGAATTTGCAGCCTTCTATATGATTTTGCAGAGGGGAGAAGCTGGGAGTGAGTGAGGAGCTGAGCACATCCAGACTCCACAGCAGAGGGGGAGCCCCAGTGCTCCTCAGTCCCTGCGTCTCAGGAAATGTCCAGTCTTCCTGCAGAAGCTTTACCTCCAGCCTGGTAGAGAAACTTTAAGGTGACAGATGCAGAACTGAACCTGCTCCTCCCTTCTCCTTTCCTCAAGGTCTCCACTCTCCCTGCTTCAGAGACCCTGGAAGTGAGCACTCCCATCACTGACATTTTCCACACCTTCAGCCTGCTGATGCCAAAACTGTGTTTAATATCTCCTGCTGCAGCCCCACAGAGGAGCCCCACAGACTGGGGAAGAGCCATGAGGAGCAGCAGAACCATGGAGCTTTATAGGGAGCCACTGGCCCTCCTGTAAGCTCCTGCCTGGCTCCCACCCGAAGGCTCACAGCCCCTGCCCTCACACACCACATACTCCTGTCCCCTACTCCTCCTCCACTCCACAGAATTGTTCAGGTTGCAAAAGCCCTCCAAGATTATTGAGTCCAGTTGTCCCCCCAGAACTGCCAAGCCCATCATAACCCATGTCCACAAGTGCCATATCCACACATTTTTTTAACAGTTCCAGGGGTGGTGCTTCCACCACTTCCCTGTGCCAGTGCCTCTCAGTGAAGGAAGGGTGGTCTGGCCTTGGAACACTTTGCTTCTCTCTGTCCTCTCAGCTCCTGGGCAGTTCCTAGCATTCCTGCCCAGGATGCTGTGGATGAATCTCACTGTTTCTTTGTTGAATCTTAGCAAACTGTTGCCAGCCCAGACTTTCTGTGAAGTTTCCTGGGACAGCTTCAAGCCCCTGCAACTACTGAGCACAAGCCTGGAGCGGGGCCAATGCCCCTGCTCTGAGTTTCCTTCTATGCTAAAAATCAGAACAAGCCCCTCCTTCTCTCACATTTTGGATCTAGAACTTTTGTCTTCTAAAGAGACCCAATTTCTGTTAAAAATGCCAGCCTCCTGCACGGCATTGCTGCCCTCTCCTGGGCTCTCCAGCAGCTGCTGGGCTCAGGAAAATTCAAGCTACAGATGCCAATCCTTGAGGTCAGGAAGGGGGGAATCCTTCCTGAAGCCCTGTGTCTCTGCATGACAAGGCCTGCCTCTGAAAATGAAGATATTTGAGACTGCGCTTTCTCCTGCCCTGCCCTGTTAACCTTGACCCCAGTAAATGCTCTGGATTTAGCTCTTCTCTGGGCCTGCTTTTTCAGTGCTGTGTAAAAAGTGGTATAGGAAGGAAACTGAGTCATTAGTGCAAGGCTGACTGGGAATGTTTCTTTCTCCCACTTGCTTCAGCATGTATGACGGGTCCCCCCCTAACTCCCAAATCCCGCTGTCTGGAGTAGCCAGTGTTGCAGAGATGATTTAGTAGCCAATCTTTTTTAGCAAATAAAAGTAGTTTTTTGTGAAGAATAGTTCAGAGAGAAGTAGGGTATCCCTTTTCTCCATTGCTGGATATTTCAGTCAGTGTGAGGTGGTTGGGGACACAAACAAAATGGACAGTGGTGGCTGCAGGAATGGTGGCACTCATGAGATCCCAGTCTTCACATGCCCCTCACCTGCTCCACAGACCTGCTCCTTCCTTGGGGGGCTGTTTCCCCTCCTGCCCCTCTGTTCCCTCGTGGGAGCAGAGCCCTTTGCAGCTGAGAGGAGCCGGGATGCCCCTGCCCGGCCCTGCCCTGCCCTGCCCTGCCCTGCCCTGCCCTGCCCTGCCCAGCAGGAGGTGGGATTGGCCATCTCCATCCCAACAGAGTTTTGGCAATGAGTACAGGCTGCTCTCCCTTGGGTGAAGACATGGCCTAGGCCAGAGAAAGAGAAACAAAAGCTGGGAACACATTTGAGGAATTTCAAGGCATTGCAGAGAACAGGTCTGGAGCCGAGGGGAGAGGGTTGGGAATCCACTGGGACAGGCTGGGAACCTGTGTGGCATGTGGATGGACCCAGTCCCACCAGGGACCATCCTGTAGTGAGACTTGAGGTTGTTTATGTGCTTTGAGGAGAGAAAATTCCAGGAGTAAATGTTGGAATAAGTGGCAGGAAGTGAGGCTGTGGTGAGCAGAGTTGTGGAGACCACAGAATCAGACTGGGACACCTCTGCTCACCTTAGCTGTGACTGGGAAGCCACACCCTCTGCCCAGGTCATTGGCAGAGTGGGCATAGAGGGGAGGGTCCTCTCACCAAAACCTGGACACAGGCTGGATGTGGAGAGCTCCAGGAAAGAGGAGCTGTGGGTGAGGGAGGTCCAGCAGAAGAGCTCTTCAGATCTCACCCTTTGGTGTTCCCAGCTAGAGATGGCAGGCAGGGACAGGGAGGCAGGCAGGGACACTGGCTGACAGGTCCCAAGGCAGGGGCAGTGGCTCTCCAAGAGGGAAAGCAGAGGGGCAGTGCTCATGCCCAGCTCAGGGGGTACTCACCTCACTCCGGCTCCTTTCCAAGGCTGCCGTCAGCCTTCCGAGGAGTCAGAGCAGAATGTGTCCACCCCCACACTGATCTTTTACCTGAGCAGCTCCAAAGCACCAGCGTCAGCATCCCAAGGTCCCCAACACCTCGGGTCTCCTGAGGGCTGGGCAGACACCTGGAGTGCAGGGCATCCTGCCCCACCGTGCAGCATCCTGTTCCCATGGCAACAAGGAATCTGCTGCTTCTCCCTGTCACCTTCATGCTGCCTCACGGGCTGGGCAGCCTCATGTCCCTGCCCACCTTACCCACACTCACCAGGTCTGGCCTTTGTGGGAAACGTGACCCTGGGAGGGAACTGGGAAGAGGAAATACAGCTGGGGACATCCTAGAAAGAGAGGATGGTAGGAGAGATCAGAGGGATGGAGGAGGATGAGAGTGCTATTCAAAGCTTTTTTTTTGGTGGCAATCCTAGCAGAGCAAGAGGAAGGGAAAACCTAGAAAGCCCAGACTGAAGGTGAATTTGTCCTGGAATTCAAGAGGGAAACTCCAGGGTCTCCATCTGTGGAGGGTACCTAGAACTGGCTATGGGGCATATCTGAAAAACTAAGAATATGTTGAATAAAATAGGGAATTGTGATTTTGAGGGGAAACTATACTCACAAAAGTCTCAGAGGAAGAAATGCCAGAAGTTGCTGAGTAAAGAGCAAGATATGGACCAGGAGGGACTTTCTGCCAACTTGGGTCATCCTAAAAGCACAGCCCCAGCTTCCAACAGGAAGTTTGGATTCAAGCCTGGGACACTTCAGGCAATATCTTGGTTCAGACTGGAATTGCTTTTAAGAAGGGTGTGTTTTCTTAATATCGCTGTTTGTGCTGGAAATGGAATATAGATTCCTATGATTGTCCATTGAGAACTAAAACTGAGCAGTTTAAATATACGGACAGCCAGAAACTTGGGAAGAGTAAAGCTAAAAACTCCTTCTCACTAGTACCAGGGTTTGTGGAGGTGGGATGTAGAGGAGGGAGAAGTGCTTGCAGGGTAAATATGTTCAGATCATCCTGCTGGCTTGTGAAAAAAAATGTGTACATGAGAAAACAGCACAAGGTAAAGAAAAAAAGAAGAGAAATATGAAAACACCCACCACTTCATTTAAGATCCAAGAGAAATAAAGTGCACACGAGCTCAGAGACAGCAGAAGGCACCAGCAATTATTCTTGGGGAAAAACTTGCCAAGCTAAGGCGGCCCGCCTTACCTCCCTCTCTCCCTGACCTCCAAGAATGATGAAATAATGAGAAAATCCATGAAAAACCTTACACTTCCCAGCCCCGTGGCCGGGAGGGGTGGGGAGCAAACCCAGCAAGGGCAGCCTCACCCCTCACCCTGACTGAAGCCAAAGGAAAGGGCAGAGCTGGGGAAGCATCTCCAGAGGCTGTTTGTTTCTAGGCTGTGCCTGTGGAGAAAACTTTGTCCTGGTGAAGAATGGGATGAGAAAATCCTTAATGTTTCTTTAAAAAGAAAAAAAAAATCACATTACACCACAGATCTCAAGTTTTTTTCTGACAGTTTTAGCATAAATAAACCAAGTCTGCTCTGAAATTGCTTGGGATAAAACCAAGCAGCAGAAGGAATGAAGATTTGCTTGTGGTTTGTAGTGCAGGGCTGTGCATCCCTCCTGCCTGTTGTGGGCTGAGCTGTGGGAATGTCCCTCATCACCTTTTTTACTGAACATGAAGGAACTTGATAGTACCTTTGAGATCTCCACTCCATCAAATTAGAGTGAAACTCATGTTCAGAAGTTATTGTGAAGAAAGCAGCCAGCTAGGCCAGGCCCTGAATGACTCCACGGATCTCATTTCCTGAGGGAACCGGGCTAAAAATATGTATGATCTGAGGCATGTGCAACATCTCTGAAATCCCCTGGTTTTGCATTCATTTTAACTCATCAGCTCATTAAGGGATTTGTTTGTGAGTTCTCAGATGAGTTTAGTAGTCACTGAACATGTGCTGTGGTGGCAGGAGGAGGGATACCCTTCCTACATAGCAAAGAGATTCCTGCTTGAAATGCAGAATTCCAGCTCACATGCAAAGCTAAACTTGGCTCATCCATAGGAAAATGCCAAGCATACAGATTCACTTTCTTACCACCTTAATAGTGTTTGCTATTCCTGTGTTTATCTGGGAGAGATCACAGCCACTGCCTCAGTAAGTACATGGAAACCTCCTTGTGTTGTCCTGGCTAGGAATTAACCTCCCTCTTTCCAAAGGAGCAAAGCAAGTTACACCCACATGCAAACTCCATTTATAAATAAGAATTGATACAGCAGAAGTTTCTACATGAAAAGGAGAGTTCTGGGGTTGGTGGGCGTTTTGCATCATCCCTTGGCTTGTTTTACCCTATGAAGGACTAAGGGGGGTTAATAAAGGCAGGAGCTGCCCTGATGCCACTCAGGATTAACCCTGGTGGTGCCAGGTCGTTCTCTGAGACCTGCAGAAGGGCTTTCACTGCTGGGCAGGGTCCAGTTCTCCCGTGGGCTGTTCCATATTTGTGAGGAACGCAGAGGGAGGAGCAGCATAAAAGTAGGGACAGGAATAGGGGGACCAGCTGGGGAGCAGAAAGAACAGTGTGAAAGAGCAGGCTGGGGGTGGAGGGAAGCACAGCTATTCTGGATTTTATAATATCTGGGAGATGGGTCTGGGTGGTCTCGGGGAGCAGATGATTGAGGGGCAGCAGGCTCAGCCCAAAGGCACCCAGAGAGGCTCAGGGCACGATGTCCCTGTGGCAGGGGACACAGGGACATAAAGGAGGGAGGAAAACAGAGGTGGCCTCTGCCGGAGTGAGGTGAGATAGCGGGACGAGGACAGCAGAGGGTAGCAAATGCCTGGATTCCTCTCCCGGGCTCGTGTGAGCCGCAGGCTCAGTGGCATGTGCAGCCTAGTGCAGATGCACAGTGCACATCTGGGCAGGTTTTGTTCAAAGATAAAAGGGGGAACAAGGCATTTTGATGAGACAAATATGTTCTCACCACAAAGGCTTGTTCTGAAAGACATTTCCTTTAGAAATTTCCTGCCAAGATATCCCCAGTGACCCCACCACCGCCAGGGAGAAGGCGAGGCAGAATGTGAGCCTTTGATTAGAATCAGAGGAGAAGGTTTTGACCAAATGAAAAGAAACTTCTCTGTGTGGGGATTTCATTTCCCAGGAATGGCAGCAACATTGGTTGCTATTTGGGCAGCTTCTTCCTAACTTTTAAGGTGTGAGCTTTGCCCAGCTCTGGTGTGGTTTTGTGTCCGTAGATTGCAAGGATGGAGATCCCCATTCCAATCCCTTGGTATCCTGAAACCATCCCTGGGCCTAAACCCCTCTCACAGTCCTGCCCCTGCACACCAGCCCAGTCCTGTGAGGTTTCACCCTGGCATGCCCAGGTTTTCTGCTGCTCTTTGCATGCTGCAGGTTCCCTGTTTAATGCAGGGGCTGGGGCGAGGGGAGGATTATAAATGTCTAAGTGTCATTAGCAGTCCGGGGCTGATCATTAGGCAGCCTCCCTCCCTCGGTCCCTCCCTGCAGATGTAGATTATCCATGTCAGGCTCAGTGCTTGCCTTTGGCCCTGAAGCAGCTGGGAGATGGCCCCTGCTGCTGGCTCATGTCATCACCTCAAACAGGATCGTTCATCTTCATGAGAGAGCTGACCGACCAGGGCCGTGTGTGCCAGGCCATTTCCAGGCTCTGGCTGGGGGATTTTTGGATTTTTAGGTGGTGGAGAAGGGCACAGAGCTCTGGAGGGGAACACCTGCATTGTTCAGTCCTAGCCTGGTGGCACCTGGGGTATTCCAGGGTGGAGTCAAGCCTGTTCCCTGGTCTTCCCATAAAATCTTTTAAATCCTCACTGAGTTATTTTTATGACTGTAGATACATCTGCCAAGCATGAAAGAGTGGAGTTTTCTCATTGAGAGGCATATTAAAGTTGATAAAATCAGTTTTCAGGCTTGTGTCATCTGTCAAAGAGGCTCTTGCAGAGACACAAGAGCAGAATCTTCCATGTTCATAGGTGGCACTTAAGGGATCCCCACTGCTCGTTGCTGTGATGAGTCTTTTTCACAGTAAGTGGGACAGGAGCATTTGGGAGGAAGCCTCCTACATGCCTGCTCTGCTGAAATCATGGGGTCTGGCGTGTCAGGCACAGGGAGCAGGAGGGAAGTCACAAACCAGAGAGGAACTGGAAGATGCATTTTTGAGCTTGTAGGGTCCATATTCCCCATTTAGGCTCAAGTCTTACCATCCTGGCTTCCTGGTGTGGGAACCTGCAGCCAAACACAATCCCCTGGCCATGGGATACTGAAAAAGTGGCAGCTTAAGACATCACTTAATGCAGGAAATTAACAGTGTGCAGGTGATTTTCAGAGCTGGTTTATCTGAATATTCACTGATTAACACGCATTTTACACCCCTCTGTTGAGAACAACAGGACCAAGTATTAGCACTTAGAGACAGTAATAGGGCTGAGACCAGGTACTCAGGAATACTTTCTCTGCGGTTCTTGCTCTGAAGTCAACCTAATATTGCAGAGCTTTCAGTTCTGTTTTAAAAGACAGATACATCTCTTTTTCCCTTTGGACAAAGGGAGAGATTTTCCCCTTGGTTTTGTATTTCTGAGTCATTCCACATTACAGCAAATTGCTGGCAAAGTTGCAGTTATGGCTAAATGGTCACTTCAAACTTAAGTCTTTTTTCCAGTGGCTTTATACCTTTTTAAAGGAAACAATTGCTCTTCTGGGATGAAAATTTCTCCTCATTTGGTCTCGCTCTGATATCAAAATATTCTGAAAATGGGAAGAAAAACCAACGTGAATCCCTGGCATAGCTGAAAGCACCTTCTCCTTTCCAGCTGTTTCCCCCCATGCTGATGGCTGAAGAAGCCATAGTTCCTCTAATTTCAGCTGTAATTAGGGGTAATTTAGCCTCTCTCTGAAAGCAAGAGCAAACAAAAATGTAGTGCTTGCCAAACAGGGAGGGATATTGGGTCTGTGAACTGGGTTATTTGCTCAGGGCTGGAAAGTGTGATTTTCCACCTCTGCTCTGCTTGACATGACCTGCATGAATCCATCCAAGTCACTCTGCTGCATCTCAGTCCCTCCCTCTATGGGAGAGAAGATCCTGTCTTCTGCCAGAGCCCGGTACTAAATGCTGGCCTCAGTGCCAGTGCTCCATGCAGCAATCCCTAGGCAGTGTGGAGCGAGGAAGATTTCAGCCCCACCAGACCCGATGGGTGCAGGTGTGTGACACTGATGCCACCAGTTGTCAGATCTTCCTCTGTTGAAAGGAGGGGCACGAGGATGTTGAAGGTTCTGGGGTGGCCACACAAGGAGCAGCTGAGGGCACTGGGATTGTTCAGCTGGAGCAGAGGAGCCTGAGATCAGAGCTCCCCGGGGGCTGCAGCTCCTCCCGAGGGGCAGCTCTGATCCCTGCTCCCTGGGACAGGACTCAGGGAATGGCTGGAGCTGTGCCAGGGCAGGGTTGGGTTGGAGATCAGGAAAAGGTTCTGCCCCCAGAGGGTGCTGGGCACTGACCAGGCTCCCCAGGGAATGTGCACGGCCCCAGGGCTGCTAGAGCTCCGGGAGCATGTGGACAACGCTCCCAGCACAGGGTGGGATTGCTGGGGTGTCTGTGTAGGGCCGGGAGCTGGACTGACACCCCAAGGGATCCTTGTAGATCTCGTCCAGCTCAGGACATTCTATGATTCCATGATCTTCTCACATGACACCCAGCAGGCAGCACCCAAAACCCCGGCTCCAGCAGGGAGGTGATACAACTGTCCCAGCTGCAGGAGAACACCTGGAAGGTGCAGAGAACATGGTGCAGCCCAGGGACATCAAGTTAGAGGGCAGGAGTCACAGCAAAGTGGCAGCAGGGTTATACAGCATGGAGAGGGCCAACAGCCTCTGCTTTTCACAGGAGGGTGCATGTGGGAAGAGTCTGACCTCTGCCCATCTCAGCAGTGTGTGCTGAAGCTTCCTTCCTTCCTTCCTTCCTTCCTTCCTTCCTTCCTTCCTTCCTTCCTTCCTTCCTTCCTTCCTTCCTCCCTTCCTCCCTTCCTCCCTTCCTCCCTTCCTCCCTTCCTCCCTTCCTCCCTTCCTCCCTTCCTCCCTTCCGCCCCTTCTCCTCTGCTGCTCACTGCAGACCCTCAGTCAGGACCTGAGGCTCTCCTTTCCCTCCCTTTTCCTCTACAAAGATTTTTCACATCTGGCAGTGTCCAACCTTTGCCAGCCTCCCTGCTGCCCACTCCAGAACACGTGTAAGTCCTTGAGCTGCTCAGGAAAAACTTTTGGGATTATTTTCCGGCTCCTGACAGGCATATTGACAAGCTCTGGGTCTCCCTTTCCTTTCTCACTGTTTTTTCTGCATTCCCCTGATACCAAAGTAGTGCAGGGGTGGTGACAAACAGCTTCCCTTGTCCTCAAGCAGTTGGTGTTGGAGCTGGCTGAGGGCCGTGGCAGTGCTGTGAGGGCTGTGCCCCAGGTACACCAGGGGAGGGATGCAGGGACTGTGCATCCAATTTCTCTGCTTACAGAGGTCAAACACCCCCAGGGAAACAGCTCCCACCTCCCTGGCAGGGACTCTTGATAGGAAGGTGTAGAACTTGTAGCGCTGATTGAGGGGAGGCATCATGGGATTGCTGGAGACAGGGATCTAATAATTTCCTTACTGACACCTGCATTTATATGAGAAAATGTTGTGAACAGCAGCATGGGGGAGGCAGGAGAGCTCTGTCTCAGCTGGTGCATGATTGCTCCCTAGAGGGAACTCACTCAGATGTTGTTTGGTGTAATTCTGAGCATCCCGAATGATGGAGTTTCTAACTCTTCGACATTTACGGGCTGACACGTTTTCTGACTGCTCAGCCTGGATCATCACACCTCTGCTTTCTCACAAGCAGCTCAGTTGTGCTTCCTCTGGACTCTCTTCCACCATAAAATATTTCCTTTCCTTCCTTGGCAGCAACATCCCTTGATACTTGGAGATTGCAATTATCTCCCTGAAGCTGAGTCATCACAACTCCAGCTGGATCTGCCTCCATGCGCCTCACGGAGATTTTCCCTCCTCTGCATTTTAAGCTCCATTCACTGTGTCAGTAATTGAGACTAAAACTCTTGCAGTCCTGCGGCAGCACTGCTGGTGTCCATCCATTGCCCCCAGGATGGACATCACCTACCGTCATTCCTCCTCCACGTAACGACTCAGTAAGACACTCTAGATGTAGTAGAAACCATTGCGCATTACAGCAATGGGATCATTCCAAGGCTGGATGGAAAATAGTCAGCCAGTTTGGATGGTTAAAGTGCGCAAATGTTCCTAATTGGGATGGAAAGGGAGAACTTTTCTCAAATGGGGAAAAAGTAAAATAAAATCAAATCAAACCAGGCCAAACTGTTTGGTGGTTCATGACGTCGCTTTTGCCTTGGACCATTTGCATCTAAATATTTATTTTATTTTATCAACATTAATCACTAGAGCCAAAATATCTTTTGAACCAGAAAACTGGCTTTTCACGTCAAAGCAGCCAAAACCAATGACTTGGGTGATTTTAAAACTTTGCCAGATCTCTCCTTGAGGTAAGAAATACATGGAGCCATCAGCTCCCGAGGAAAGCTGCAGTTTATAGGGAGAAACATCACTCATGGGAAGAACAGGAAAGAACAGATTTCCTATGAAGCCACTGGTCTGAAGTGGATCGCATCCATCCTGGCAGGGAGGGCTGGGGCCACAAACTGCTGCTGCTGGGCCACTTGGGGAGGATTTTCTGCAGCTCCAGGGTTACTCCAGGGACATCCTTCAGCATCATGGGAAGAAGAATAGCTCCAGGTAAAGAGAGAAAGATGGAGAAGGGAGACATGGGGATTAATCTCAGCAGGTTCTGAACTCTATGTGGCTGCCATGGCATTTCTCTGGGATTTACTGGCTCTGAGCTCCTGACAGAAGTGCTGCTAATTTTCGTTGTTGTTTTATTATTGATCAAAGGGATGTTTATTAGGGATCCCCAGGATAGCATAAAGTGCATGGTGAGCAAAGCTGCTGTTTGGAAAAGCCAGAGGGGGTTGTTCAGTGAGTCAAAGCAGAGAAGCAGAGCACTTCCTACACGGTGGAGTGCCCCTACCCAGGGCAGGGGCTGCCATGAGAGGAGGGGACCAGACCTGCGTACAGACATCCGGGGTTGCCCCGTCCCAGGTGCTGAATCTGGCACTTTCCCTTGCTGAACTTCACGCGGGTGGTGATTGCCCATCCCTGTAACTTGTCGAGGTCTCTCTGCAGGGTCTCCCTGCCTTTGAGGGAGTCAACAGCTCCTCGCAGTTCTGTATCATCTGTGAACTTGCTTAGTTTCCCTTCCAGTCCTGTGTCCAAGACATTTACGAAGATGTAGAAGAGCACAGGAGGATGCAGCCCTGTGGGACCCCACTAGTGACCAGTGCCAGTCACTGTCACCCTTTGGGCTTAACCCGTGAGCCACTTGCTCACCCACCATATGATGTGTTTAAGAGCCCAGCAGCAGCACACACCACTCTGGGTGACTTTTGTTCCCTTGGCATCACCTTCCCCAGGGCTTTAAAGCCCTTCCCTGCTGCTGAGGAGCAGATTCACTGTGCGGCACAGTGAGACACCTGAAATGTCCCTCAGTTTTGCTTGTGGAGCTTTCATTACAACACCTGCAGCCCGTGAGCACCTGTCAGCCCCATCACCGGGGGCTCACAGGGGGCAGGTTGCTTGTTCACAGGGTATTTTTAGCTTGTAGACCCAAAGGATGGCAAAACTGCAGCTGAGACGCTTCCAGTGGGTTGGGGAGGCAAATTCCCTCAGGGATATTTTCTCCCTGGAGAACAGTGGCAGAAAAAAAAAATCCCTTACTTGGAGGATTTTTTTGCTAAAAAAAAGCTTCAATAACCTTCAGCTGAGAGTTTGCACTGAAAATCACAAGCCCAAGCTGCAGTTGCTGGTGGTGGAGCAGCAGGACACCTGAGTTCTCTGCTGTGTTCCAATAACCAGATGGTTTCCAATGCCAGGAGTCAGTGAGGATAAACCACCTTCAATATCCTGCTTCTCCTGCCTGTTGTTGGTGGGATGGTGGAGGACCCCTCCATGAGGGCTGATCCAAGTCACTGTCCTGCTTTAGCCCAGCAGAGCAGTTGTTGCTTGCCAAGGGTGCTCAGGGTAACACCTCCTGCATCGCTCCTCATGGCTGGGAAGCTGCTGGAAGGGCAGAGCTGTGTGGCTTCGTGGGGCATCAGCTTTGGCAGCCCCACACTCACACCCATCAGCCCCTTTGCTTCTCAAGCTGTGGCTCACATCCAACCAGGAGCTGAAGTTTTCAGAAGCTTGAGGGAAAAAGCAGATGAAAATTTTCTGTAAAGTTTGTGTTTACTTTTTTTCTGCAGAATCAATAAAGGCAAAGAAAGAGAGCCGTGTTATTGAAAAAAGCTTCACCTAATCTCAAGTCATATTCAGTACATTTCTGTAACCTTTTCCAGTAAATAATTGAATCCTCTTCAGTTTGGGAGGTAAGGAAAGGTTATCCTCAGGTAACCTGCTTGTGCTGCTGAGCACCTGAATATGTCCAGGTGGTACTGGTGGTGGTGGAGAGGGGAGAGGTGCATTTACACCCCACTGTTTCGAAAAGCAAAGAATCCACCAGAACACCGATTCTGTAACATTACGACAGGTGCAGAGTCTGCCTTAAAATTCCTTTTGGGAGTGAAAGACGAGGACACTGGGAATGACAAAGGATGGATGGCTGCAATCAGCACCAGCTCTGAGCCACCTCCAACAGGGAGAGGGGGGTCTTTGGCTGCCTTATTGGGGGTGATTTCTGTCTTTATGTCCAAGCTGAGCCAAGAGGAACAGGGTGTGAGTCCAGATTCAGCCCCATCTAGGCCAACAGTGACAGGAAGTTATTGCCACCTGCCAATGCCTTTTAATCTGCACGAAATGAGTTTGTTGGACCTCAGTGCCTTTTAAATGAGCTCCTGGGCAACACACAAAGAGCCACTGCAGCATTTGGCCTTGGAGAGCCTGGGGTGACAGCCAGCGGGGACGATCTGGGGGTACCAGGATGTACCTCTTGTGTCAGGTGCTCTGTGGTCAGACCTGCTCCACAGCAGCTGGAAGTCCATAGGCAATATCCCAGCCCCATTCCTGGCTCCAGGGCTGAGCAGGGAGCAGGTGTCAGGCTGCTGCTCTCAGCCTCCCAGTCAGCTGCCCCCTCTCACACTCGGTTTGTGATTCATGAGTCCCCCCTGCTCTCATCCTCCCTGCTGCTTGGTCACCACCACCAAACTATTTCGCTGCATATTTGATTGATGTCAAAGACAGGCTCAGGATCTTTCTGTTCCTGCTCCTCACCATTTCCAGCAAGAGAAGAAAGATTGATCCTGTCTGCCTGAGTTATTACCCTGATGCCTGAAGGCGTATTTACACCAGGAGGGGGATGCTGCTCTCAGCCCTGAGTCTCTACATCACTGTCAGAGATGCTCCTGCATCGCCTCCCTCCAGTAAACACAAGCCGTGGGCTCCTGCAGCCACACAGCCCCAGCTTGGCCCTGGGATGAGCTGAGCCTTGGGCTCAGGTCCCCACATTGCAATTGTGGTCCTGGAGCATCTCATGGGTCACCGTGGAGCTCCTTCTCACACAGCACATCCTCAGTGGCTGCAAGCAAGAGCTGGGGGAAGAGCAGAAGCACTCTGAGGTGTGTTCCTCGCCTCCAGCCATTTGTGGCTTAGGGAATCAGTGAGATTGAGGTGGTTTCTCTGTGCACTGACTCTGAATTTCCCTCCCACACATTTATCTTGTCACTCTCATCCTCCTGCAGATGCAGCTGGATCTTCTTGAACAACCTGCTGGGACACCAAGCACCTTCCTGAGCTCACACACATCAACAGACTGCACAACACAGATTTTATTAGATAAGGCTGAGCTTAACCTCTGTGTGAGCCTTGGCTTTGGCCCGAGGGCCACCAGTTTCCTATTGGGGAAAACTCCGGTATTCCACCAGAGGCAACAAACCAAACCCTGGTCCCTCCTGGCCTCTCTGCTCCCACCCCCTGGCAGCAGCCAAGCAGGATCCCTTTGCTGAACAGGCAGCAGCAGGCTGGTGTCAATTAGCCTGTGAGGCAATAACAGCAGGCTGGATCTGGGTTAAGCAGGGATTCAGCCCAGATTAGCTGTGTTAACTAAATCCTTAACTCAGCCCTGCAGCAGATTCCTTCCAGCTGCAGTGGCCGGAGGCGGCCGGCACAGAGCGGGAGAGTGGCCGGCGAAGCCCCACACGGGTTGTTGGACTTGCCTGGCACTTTGAGAGGCTTTTGAGCAAAGGCAGCTCTCCTTTCAGAGCTGCTTCCCACTGCTGATGTTGTTTTGGAAAAAGGAGAGCCGAACCCACGGATGAAGCCCTAAGCAGGGTGGACTAAGTGTTCCCATGCAGGGAAGCAGGGCGCAGGAAAGCCTCAGAGGACAGATAAGAAGGTGACTGCCAGGGTTGGCAGGGGATGCAGCCTCCAAACAGCACGTTTGTACTGCAGAGGGAAAGGCAGGTTTTCAGAAGCATTCAGTGGATTTTGAAGCTGAGCGCCAGGAACTGGAGCCCTTCTCAGAGGCAAATCCCAGAGCTTTGATATCAATTCTGACTGAAATTCACAGAATATTGGGAAATGAGCCAAGGCAGCTCCAGCATGGCTGGAGCTCTGTCTTCGAGCAGCAGCTTCCTCTGGAAAATCACCATGGAAGAATGGTGATTAAAGTGAGACAGTCCTGGACAACTGAATCTTGGAAGCATCACACCCCTTATGGAGGATCAGCATGGATGTGCACCCACATGCTATGAACTACTGGGTATTTACTGCTGCAGTATTCCTTGATAGAGGAATTCCTTGAGGAAAAGGGAAAAAGGGAGTAAGAAAAGGAACAAAAGAAGAGGAGGAAGACTGGGAGAAGTTGTTGGACTTGATGATCATAAGAGTCTTTTTCAACCTAAATAATTTTATGATTTTGTGATTACACTTGTGGAATCAGTTCCAGTTTAATCCAATTTGTGAGCAGCTGGTGGACTCCTTGTACCCTCAGTGAAAACTAGGTAATAGGGCAAAAATTAGGTAGGAGCAATTATTGTAATTACAGTATACATAAAGTATAGCCAGGGAGGAACACTCCTGACAGAGAGGAAGATAAAGGTAAATTAAATCTCTGCAACCTGCTGCTACTGCTCACCTGTTGAAAAAGGCACAGGCACTGCATTAAACGTGTTTAGATATTGTAGCAGATGAAGATTTTTTAATGGGTTTATAACTGTGAACAAAGAATCAAAGGATAAAAATCCCATAGGAGTGTGTGAGTCAAAAAATGTTCATGTTTGGGTCTAAATCCCATCTCTGGAAGTGTCCAAGGCCATGTTGGATGGGGCCTGGCACAACCTGGTCTGGTGAAAAGTGTCCCTGCTCATGGCAGGGGGTGGAAAGGGACGGTCTTTAAGGTCCCATCCAACCCAAGACGTTCTGTGATTCCATGATTCTAAATTGTTTCCATCCCAGGCAGGAGAGGGGCAAGCCTTGACAAGAGCATTCCTCTGGTCACACTGGGATGGCCAGTGTTCCTGCTCCTTCTCCTTCCTGTGTTAACACCTGCCTGAACAGTCTGGTTCAGTGTGTTTTAGAGATAAACTTCATCTGTAAGGAATGGAGAATGGGGAATTGGAAATGAGCAGGGGTAGTAAGTTAATAAATTCAGTAATTGCTAGAGGAAGTTAGAGGTAGCAGTAAAATGTCCCTAGGATCATGCTATGCATGCTGAGTCTGGCTTTCTGCTCCAGCTCCTATTTATCACCCGACTAAGAGGTGTTTTAATGCTGTCACACTCACACATACCTCTCTGCAGGCCAAGAAATCCTCCACCCATAAAACATAAATTCCCAAATGGCTTTAACAAGTTCTGCTTTCAAGCAATGGCATGGCTTGATTTGCAGATCCCTGCAATTTGTTATATTTAACCTGCTGTTAAAGACCCTGCAGAATCCCTGAACTTCTGCCTCAGGGAAGGGGAGAGCCACCACAGAGCAGCCCGACAATAAACACTGTGCTGCTCCTGGGCAGAAAAGGGCTCTGGCTGCAGCACAATTTCTGTCGGCTCTCAGCAGAGTTGTCTCGGTCCAGTGAGGAGATTGTCCCTCTCTGCTCTTCGCTGGAGTGGCCTCACCTCGAGCCCTGGGAGCACTTTTGGGCACCGCAATATAAAAAAGATAAAAGGTTATTAGAGAGTGTCCAAAGGAGGGACATGGGGATGGGGAAGGGTCTGGAGGGGCCACACAAGGAGCAGCTGAGGGCACTGGGTTTGTTCAGCTGGAGCAGAGGAGCCTGAGGGGAGATTTCATCTGGGGCTGCAGCTCCTCCCAAGGGGCAGATCCGATCTCTGCTCCCTGGGACAGGGACAGGGCCTGGGAAAGGCTGGAGCTGTGCCAGGGCAGGGTTGGGTTGGAGATCAGGAAAAGGTTCTTCCCCCAGAGGGTGCTGGGCACTGACCAGGCTCCCCAGGGAATGGTGATATTCCCAAGGCTGCCAGAGCTCCAGGAGCCTTTGGGCAATGCTCCCAGCACAGGGTGGGATTGTTGGGGTGTCTGTGCAGGGACAGGGGATGATCCTTGTAGATCCCTTCTGCCTCTAGATATTCTGTGATTTATTCTCTGGTTCCCTTGTTGACAGTCTTACTTGCTGAGCAACAAGATAATGTCTCTTTCTCTCTGCTCACAGCCCTGAATCCCAAAGCATCCCTGGCGTTCTGGGAATGAAGTGGGATAAGGAAGGGTCAGTGTTTGGCACAGCCATGTTCTCCAGCTGTCTGGTTTGGACAGAGGTTTGGACACGGCACCTGTGGCTGCTCTGAGCCAGGGGAAGCATTACCAGGCTCTTCCCACAGCTTGCAGATTTGTTTGACAGCTTCAGCCTGGAACTACCAAACCTGGAAGTACCAAACCACCTGTCCAAGCTCTGGTTTTTTTTGTAGGTGGAAATGCTTTGAAATAACCTCGACACTTTTCCAGGTGGCACCCATGCCACATGGACGGGGTGGAAAGGCTCCAGGGTCCAGGCTGGGCTCCCGTGGAGGCACCATCCTCAGGGAGCCACCAGTGGGAGCAAACCAAGGGGCCTGAAGTGATGTTGCTGATGTGGAGCCTCTTCCACTGCTCAGGGCTGGACGTGGGTGTGAGAATCTGATGCCCTCCCCAGCACTCAGGATGTGAATTAATGTGATGCCTTTAATTTCGCAGGAGTGCAGGCAGGGCTCTCCCAGGAGCTTCCTGCCAAGCATGAGTGACTTCATGGAGATCGCCTTTGCATCTTAATGAAGACAGAAAACCTGATAATTCCACACAGAGTTAATGGGTTACCCAGGGAGGCAGCAGGATCTGCATGAAATCACAGCTGGTCACAATCCTAGGGGGAACTCCCATCGGATGCCACTTCATCTCTCCACAAGTCTCCTTTCTGACTTCTGTTCAGCTCCTATGACATTTCTGTCATCTCTAACAGCCTCCTGGCTTTGCTGCTGCCTCTCCTAAGCTTTGACCCCATTCTGGGCCTCTCTCCTTCGCTCCATGCATCACCCAGGCATTCCCGAGCACAGCACTGGGAGGAGGGATGGTCCACACAGAGCACACCTGGCTCAGACAGCAATAAATCCTCCAGGCATTCACTTCTATCAGTGAGTGCTCAGTTCTCATCCTCCCTGTGATGGAATTGCAGTGCAGGTAAAGCCTCCAGGGCTGGGATTCTGCTTTACCTGTGCCCTTCTCTCCCCAAATGCAATGAAAGGGGCTGTCTGAGCTGCCTGAACTCACTGAGATGTGCCAGTCTACCCCGTGCTTTGCAGAATGAGCAGGTGCCCCACTCCTCTGGCAGGAGCCCAGCTGGGGGTGTTTGGCTGCTGCAGGTCAGCAGCTGGCCCGGCCTCTTGTCTCTCATTTTGAGCCAGGCACCAGTTCTGTGTCTCTCAAAGGCAGCCTTGGGGATAAAAGTGTCACAGGGCTCCTGTTTTGCTAGGTATCCATCTCCCTGGAGCTGTCACGGCCAGGAGAGCCTGGTAAAACAGGCACTTCCACCCAGGTTAGGCAGCTTTGCACTGGGATGGTGTTTTCTCCTATTTATTCCTTTATCCTCAAGAAGTTGCCTGTACAGGTGCTCATCATCCCTGTGCTATCCTTGCTGCTCCTGTTTCAGGGGGAGCTTTGTTTTTGAAGCTGCGCCAGAGGAGGTTTGAGTTGGATATCAGGGAAAGGTTCTTCCCCCAGAGGGTGCTGGGCACTGGACAGGCTCCCCAGGGAATGGGCACGGCCCCAAGGCTGCCAGAGCTCCAGGAGCCTTTGGACAACGCTCCCAGCACGGGTGGGATTGTTGGAGTGTCCTGGGCAGGGCCAGGAGTTGGACTCGATGGTCCTTGTGGGTCCCTCCCAACTGAGGGCATTCCATGATTCTGTGATTTCTAGTGATGCTCCAGGATCATCCAAGAGCTGCAGGACCCTTCCCACATCTCAGCAGGAGCTGCTGCCCAGTGACATGGGACACAGCAGAGCTGCCACTCCCTCGGGAAACCCCTTTGGCAACAAGAGGTGCATTGGTGTGGCATGGAAATGCCCTGGAGAAGAGCATGGCATGCCTTGGGTCTCTCTCCAACTTTTCCTCCATGGATAAGAGGCTTCACCAGCAATTTCCCTTCAAGTGAAAGGAGCAGAAGGGAGTTTTCCAAATGAATTAAACTCCCTAATTTGGTAAGAATTGTAGTGGCAGATGAAAGCAACTTGATTGTAAGAAAAAAAAGGAATGGGGTCACACCTACGTGACTTCCCAGCATTCAATATTTGCTGGAGAAATTCCTTTCATGGAAAGCAACACAGTTAGGAGAAGCCCCTTGCACTCCAAATTCCTCAAGGATCCATGTGAGCGAAGCTCACCTTGCCCCTCTTTTTTGGTTTAGAGTAGATGAGGTGAAAATCTCTCCAGTATCGAGACACTGATGTTCAGTCATTAATTTTCAATTTGGAGGCAATCAACGTTCCCAGAGCTGCCGTGGCCCATTTCTCCATGCTGTGCTGTCTGTGCTGTGCATGCCAAGCTTGGTGCCAACAGCGGTTTCCATCCCTTGCTTTCTTTCTGCAGGAGAAGGATTGGAGGGATGGGGAGGATTGAGAGATGAGGATGCTTAAATCAAGTAATTTTTCAAAGGGAAATTAGCAACTCCACAGGTTAAATCCACTGTTGGGCAGTGAATGAGTGAAGAAAGAGAGAAAGAGGATCCAGATATGGCTGGGAGCATCCAGGACTTCAAAGCATCCTCAGGAGCCGTGAGGGAAAGGCAGGCCCAGCTCAGCTGCAGGCAGAAGGCACTCAGGTCTCTGGAGATCTCTCTCCCCTGTTCTGGTTTGCTTGTTTTTCAGGGGGTTTTTTGATTGTTTTTCACTGCTGCTGTGGAGAGATGCCAAGATAGGAAGCTGCCTCCACTCATGCATTGCTGCTACCCAAAAGAGATGCCTTGCCAATGTGTCCTATCTCAGGATCCCTGCTTGAGCTGAGGGAATGTGAAACCAGCTCCGAGCTCTGCATTAACCCAGAAGTCACTGTGCAGGAGGAACTGGGATGTGCAGGGACGTGCCAGGGATCCTCAGCTCTCATCCTGCCACAGCCATGAGAGCAGTGGAACACATGACCTGTAGACAGAGGTGGTGAATGCAAAACCCCTCTCCCCAACTACATCTGCTCCAGGACTTTCTAAAAACAAATCTTAACAGAAAACCTAAAACACTAAGAAGAGTTTCAAGGTTTTAAAATGTTCCTTGAAAACACTTTCATTATTTTGGTTCCAGGCCAAAACATCTTAGGTTTTCAACAACTGCAAGCTGAAAGCTTTGCCAATAAAATAATGTTTGGGCTTTTGATCTTCCAGTGGGAAAGAAAAACAAGGAAGAAATATGTCCTTTATTAAGAAAGAAAACAGTAATCAATCCCAAAATGCAAAAAAATACATATTTGACTGAGAGCTTTTGATGAGCCCTGACTAATTTTTTCCCTTTACTGTAGGAAAGAGATGATGGAGAAAAGAGGAACACCATCAAACTGGCCATGGCTTCAAAGGATATGGTTGTATAATGTTATATTGTACATGAATATTATTGAACCACTGAAAAAATTCCCACTCCCTTGGGTAAAGAAAGCTGTGCAGATGCTTTTTAAAGTGCATCTCTTTGGAAACAGGATTGGCTATTGAGTGGAGCAGGAAGAGTACACGGCGCAGGGGGTATTAGGGACAGACATAGAGAACATCAGCCAAACTCCAAAGTCCACGTTAATAAAAGCTCATACATAAATACAGATGACAGGTATTGATTTTCCTTTGCAAGCTGAGTGCTTTCCCCTGGTTAATGAAATGCAGTCCCTTCCTTAGAGAGAGGTCACAGTGTGGTGTAGCCACAAAGGTTTAACGAGATGGGGAAATAAATAATGCTCCTCCAAGGGAAAACACAGCTCTTCTGCCAAGGTTGTACCCGCTGGAAATGTTCTGTTTCAGCCTGAAAATATGAATTAAGACAAAAGCGTTTTGTGTTGTGAGTAGTGCTGGCACACACCAGAGTGTGTAGGGCTTCTGGTGGAATTTGTCAGCCTTCTCTAAAATATAGAATGACTTTTTTTGTCCTTCAAGCTTGAAATACTTTGCTGTGATATTTCAAAATTGCATGATGTGGATCCCTCCCAGAAGACGGATATGAGTGGAAATTTACTTTCAAAGCCTTTTTTTAGGTTTGTTTTGTTTTTTTAAATTTTGGACAGCTCCTCTCATCCACTGAGGAATTCCTAATCCTAGAACAGTGAGTGATGGGGAAGGGGAGAAAGAAATGCTTTTATGGGACTGAGCAATGTGGTCAAATGAAAGGTGTCCCTTCCCACAGAAGGGGTGTGGAACTGGGTGGTCTTTGAGGTCCCTTCCAACCCAAACCATTCTGTGATTCTAGGATTCTAGGGCTCTATGACTTCCTCCACTGCCTTCTGAATCCCAGGTATGTTTTTGACTCGTGCAACTGGGCAGCTCCAGAGAGTGGCCAAATTTGTGAGATCAACACGGCACTGCGTCATCCTCTTGCAGCAAAAGCTGGGAAAGCGGTGTGGTCCCTTTCGTTTTCAGGAGCCCATGACACCGCTCACGCCCTGAGCATCTCCACGAGGAAAGAGCCGCTGGCCCTGCACCCTCCGTGCCCCGAGAGCGCTGCCTGCACCCCTCCTGCAGTGCCATTCCTGTGCTGTCCCTGGCAGGGACTGCTGAGGTGACAAGCGCTGCCGCAGCTGCCTCCTGTGCCATTAACATTCCTCTCACGCCGAGCAATCATCTCTCCGAGCGCGGGGAGAGCCCAGCCGGGCTTTTCTCCGCAGTTGCTTTGCGGCTCTGCCCGCAGCGGTGCAGAGCTGCTGGCTCCGGCTCTGCCGGGGGAAGGCTGGAAAGCACAACGTGTGTTTGATGGAGAATCCCCCTCTCCTACTTCCAACGATGCAGGTGATTATCTGCCTCTTGCTCATGTTTGTTATGGTACATCCCAACCTTTATTGTGCCACGTGCCCTGGGAAGAGCTTTGCCCAGTCCCTGCCTCAATGCATCATTGCCTCCAGTAGATTTTAACCCACCTGCTAAACAGGCTCTCCAGTTATCTCAAAATGTTACCTCTAAATCCAATTTTCCCCTCCTTCCCAGACACATTTTACTTTCTCAAACACTTTGGTCCTGCACAGCATCAGGGGCAGAGTTAAGGGTGTTTCGAGGACTGCTCTGCTTTGATGGGCTGATAACAACAGACAAACATGCCGAGTGACCTGCCCCTCGTTGGTGTAGTGGCATGGGTGGGGAAACGGATTTAAACCCATCCCAAACGCTCAGAGGGTGACTTAGCCGATGGAGGCTGGATTTGGAAGCCAGGAGTCCTGACACCCAGCTGCATCCCGCTCCTGCTCCGCTGCCCTCGCTGTGCCCCTGCCGCTCCTGCTGTCCTTTGTCACACCTGCAAGTCAAGAGGCATTAATTACCCCCCAGCAAGGGGGAGAGGTGCCCAGAGCCCGTCCTTCCTGCTTAGCACCGAGCTGTGGTCGAGGGTGTGTGAAATTCCAGCTCAATTTCCATGTGCCAGAGGCAGGGAGCTGGAAGAGCCCGAGGGATGTGTGTTAGCAAGTGGTTGTGAAGCACAGGGAGCGTGGGGCCGGCCATCAGAAATAGGAACACGGTGCAAAACCCGGCCTTGCAGCACCTGAGCAGCCCCTGAGCAGGGTCAGCGCCTTCCCCATCTCCTGCTTGCTCCTTTCAGGCAGGAATAACCAGTTTCCTACCCTCTTGCCAGGCATAGTGGATGTCCCCATGCTGGACTCACAGCCTCTGGTCACCCCCAGGGTGCTGGTGGGCCAGGAGAAGGGCAGGACCCCGATGGACACTGGCAGAACCCTTCACCATGGGTGATCTGGATACACAGTCAGACACTTCTGCCACCTAAACACACCTCCCTGCCATGCAAGAGGCTTAATTTGCCTCGGGAAGAATCAGATGAGGCATGAGGGGGCTATTCCTGCTGAGGGTTAGGAGCAGACGTCCCAGAGCCGCTCGGTGTTCACCACTGCTCGGCCGGGGCTGCGGCTCAGGCACTCGCAGAGCCCCGGGACTGCCACGGGGACGCTCCTGGGAGCAGCAGGATGCTCCCAGGAACAACTGCTCTTCCCAGGGATGGACAGCTCTGCACGGAGCACAGTGTCACTGTAGAGCAATTAGCTCCCGTCTGTATCCGTTAGGTGTGTGATTAGTGTCCCATTAATGCAATTAGCGTGGTGGCGTTAGTGAAAGCACGTAATAGGCACCGCAGCAGCCGCAGCTCAGCTGCTGAGCACCAAACGGTGCCTGTTTGGGGTTGGTCTGAGCTCGGTGGGAGGGGAGAGGGGACGGTGGTGGTCACCTCCGCAGGTGCTGGACAGGCTGGTTTTTGTGTGCAGCCCTGGCTGTGCACCAGCACCTGCTCCCTGCTTCCTTCAGCTACAATAAAAAGCAATTTCCCACCCTCAGTCCTTGCCTTAAACTCCCAGAGCTGTTTCAGGGAGCTGAGAAGGGACGTCCCAGCTGCTTCCCAGAGCTGCAGGACAGGGGGAGCTGGGGTTTATCCTTTTAGGGGATCAGAGGACCAAATCTGATCTTGGCTGTATGCAGGTCCTTTCCAAAGCCTTTTATTCTCCTTGTGACTGTTCATCTGGTCACTGCCAGGGTGTGGAGAGTGGATAAGTGGAGGAATCACCGTCTGCCCACCCCCAGCCATTCCCTGGCCACATCCCATCCTGGCAGGATATCAGCCCATGTCACAGGTTGGCTTTTGAAGAGACAGTCTGACAAAAACACCCTGCTTGCCTTTTGCCCCACAGCACCAACACCATCGGCCTTTTGGGATGCCAGGGAAGCAGAAGGGGGTGAGGATAGGCTGTGGAGGGTCCATGTTCATCCCGCTCCACCAGAGATGTCACCTTCCCAACCACAGGGTGAAATTCCCAGTCCTTTCCTGGAAAAACCAACAAGCTGCCTGCCTCTCCGGCCAGCACATTCGTGGGTGATGGCTGAGCACAGGAAGCTGTGGCACAGCCAAGTTCCCTGCCAGACCTCGCTCCAGTGAGGATCTTTGGCTCTGGGAGAGCTTCTGACAATCTTGATTAACAGCCTCTTCAACCACTCGTGCCGATGATAAGCCATGGGAGCTCTGGGCCGTTGCAGCCCTGTAATCAAGAGGGCTTGAAAGAAGTAATTTTCTCCTCCTGCAGCCCGTTTAATTCTCTTATAATTGCTTCCCATTTTTGCATAGATTTCCCTCGATTGCCATGGCACTGGCTTCACACTTCCTCCTCACCAGTGGTGCTTGACTCATGCCTTGTTTGGCCAGGCTGGCATTTGTGATGGTTTGGGTTGTGCCAGGGCCTTCAGAGCTCCCCACGCAGTTTAGGTGTAATGCACCTGAGATTCAGCTTTTACAGGAGAAAATCTCTGGGCACTGGGCTAGGCTTTGTTCCTTGCTGTCAGATCACGTATGGGGGCACTGCTTTTGGGAAAGAGAAATGGAAACCCTGGATACATCCACACACAGGTGGGGAATTTTAGTGGCAGGAAACATATCTTCTTTGAAAAAAATTAAACCAAACAAAGCAGAATTCATTGTTTAAGCAAAAAAACCTTCAGCCTGGGGATCAAAAGAGGTGGATGAAGCCTTTGTAAGCTGATCTGAATTAAAATATGTGGGTTAGATCTATTTTCAGGGGTTTGTGTGCAAGTGCTAATGCCAAGGAGGGAAGGGGTTAAAACCCTCCTGGACAAAGTAACAGGGAAGTTGAGAGTTTTGATGAAGAGCTGGGGACCAGCATCCAGGTGGACTCAGTTGTGTTGGGAGCATCTGATCCTGGGTGGAAGCAGTGGGGCTACTCCAGGAGGGAGTAGGATGTACTTAGATCCAGTTTGTGATTTATGTGTCAAACCTCAATTCTGACAGTGTGAAGTCCTTCCCCCCTGTCCTCTCACTTCAGGCCTTTCCCTCTCCAGGTCTCTTGGAGCCCCTTTAGGGACTGGAAGGGGCTCTAAGGTCTCCCTGGAACTTTTTTTCTCCAGCTCTGAACACCCCCAGCTCTCCCAGCCTGGCTCCAGAACAGAGGGGCTCCAGCCCTTGGAGCATCTCCGTGGCCTCCTCTGGACTCACTGCAGAAGGTCCACATCCTTTCTTTTTTGGGGGCTACAGAGCTGGACACAGCACTCCTTGCAAGGAAAGGTCTGTGGGACAGGATATTCCCCAGAGAAAAATGTTTACTTTATGTGCTTAGTCAATGTGCAGCCTCTGAACACATCTTAACCACATTAATGCATTAAAATGTAGCTCCCTTTAGCCACCCAAATAATTTGCATCAGAAACATGAGCATTTCTCTTACCGTGGCTTGGGTTAGTGATGGAGTGTCAGTCAGACCCCAATCAGGATGCAATCATTCTAGCCTATAATCCAAGGCTTTTCCTGAATATCTCATCTTACCTGCCTTTTGAACTAGCAGGCACAGTCACACTGCTTTTTCCTGACTTGTACTAAGATGCTGCTTCCGTGTTTGCAGCGTATTTCCTTCTCAGGCTGCAGTTTTCCCTGTTTGTTTTCTCCAGGTCTCTGGCTCCTGCCGTGCCAGCAACTGTTCCTCTGCAGCTGGGATCGCTGGAAGTGCTTAGCCCAGGGCTTCCCTTTTTGTCCCATATTTCACGTCCCCACAAGCTTCTCCAGAGCCACCAGCTCTTTGGGACTCTCCAACCATCCCACTGCAGGAAGGGCCTCACCCAGCCTCCAAGACCTCACCCAGCACCCCCAAAGTTGCAAGCACAGCACAGGAGACCCTCCTGGCTGCAACACTGCTAGATCATCTGCTTTTCCAAAGGCTGGTTTTATCCCAAGCAAAGCTGACACCCTTCTGGAAGCAGAGAGATGTTAGGAGTCTCTGGCAGTCAGAGAAAATCCTCTGGGACCAAGCCAGGAGCTCTGGCACCTCGTGGTCGCAGTTCAGCCACGCTCAGCACACAAACCCCTGGGACTTTGTGCTGGCTGTGCTGTGACAGCCGTGTCACCAATATCCTGTGCTGGGAAAGGCCAGCAGGGACAGGTCCTTGATGTTTTGCCTCCATGCAAAATGGGGAGGCAGCAAATGAAGCAGTCAAGGACCAGGAGAGGACACGGACATCTGGATCTCAAACACCTGAACTGGGCCCACTGGGCACAGGTCCCCACGGGCACAGCACAGCTCTGAGTGAGGGAAGTTCTGACGCTTCTCCTGCTGCACCCAAAATTAGGGTCTCCTGTTCTGAGAGCCTGCCAGGGCAGCTGGATACATCAGCCAGCTGGCTGGAAGTGGAAGCTGCTCAGAGCAGACAGCAATCATGTTTGAGGGGGTTGGCTGGGTCAGGGTGGGGTGCTGGGGACATTTCCTGAGGGCAGGAGGCAGCTCTGGACTGCTGAGGAGGGTCCCAAGCCCCCTTCACTCTGATGTCTCCTGAAACAAGTCTCAGACCTGGATGAGGGGCCTGGAGGATGCTCTACAGCACAGGTGTCTGTCAGGAGCCCAAGATCTCCCAAAATCTGTAGCAAATCCGTGCCTCAGTTTCCACACTGGCAGGAGGCTCAACAGCAGATTGAGCAGCCTAAAAGCAGTGGTTACCCGTGGAAACTTTTGCCTGACAGGGAGGAGGGCAGGGCTGGGGCACTCAGCCATGGTGCCTGCAGAGGCTCTCCTGATCCTGCAATGGGAACAACTGTTTGGGGACTGGAACTATTTCCAAACATGCCTGGAAAACCTGGACAGCCCTTGGCGCACATCCCCATGGATGAGAGCTCCAGCTGGGAGAATGGATTGGGTGTGAGTGGTTGTGGGATTAACCCATCCCTGATCCTTGCAGGTGCCAACTCCAGCAGACTGTGTCATCACCCACCTGTGCTGCCTTCGGCACAGCCTGGGGGCTCCTCCAGGATCCTTTTCTCCAGAGCTGAGCAGACGTGCTCTCCCATGAACTCAGTCGTGTCTGATCTTTAGTTTTTCTCTAAACTGGAAAAATCTGTCCCTTTGAAATTTTCATGAGGGTGTCAGAGCTGCCTGTCTCTCACTGTCACGTGTGTCTGAAAGCCATGTAACTGTGACTGCAGTGACAAATGTCAGCATGGGGCTCATGCTGGGGGAGAGCAGTGAAGGAGAGGGCATTGGAATTAAAGGATGAAATATTTATTTGGGAGTTTGGCAGCGCTGGAAGGACAATGCATCACAGGCAAGAGGTGGCTTGGGGCAGACAGAGCTGAAAGCCACAAATGAACCCACTGGGCTGTAAAAACGCCATGAGATTTCCTCTCTCCCCTCACCTCCCACCCTTTCCAGAGTCCTTACCAGACTGGGAATGTACAGAGAGGGTTAAACAACCAGGAATGGCCCAAAACTGTGGACAACCAGACAGAAATGTGGTGTCTGTGAAGGTGAATGGTAGTCCAGCTTGGCTTTAAACACCAGCCATAAACCCTCCGACTGACGTGCCACAGAACTGGGAGGTCCTGGCCTGGCACTGGGGATATTTGCACAGGGCAGCCTGGCTGAAAGGTGGGATGGAAGTGCAGATCCTCCACAGGGAATCAGCGTCACGAGCTTCCCTCTGCCTCCATTCAGGCTCTGCATGACAGGTTTTCCCCCTCGCTGGCCCTTGATTTGCTCTGGATGTAGCACAGGGCACTCAGGATCCCCAAACCCCCAGGTGGTGGGGCTGAGGATGGGGAGCAACTCCAGGGCTGGAGACAACCTCCATGGTGGGTTTGATGTGTTAATCAAATAAAGAAGCTAAATAAAAATCCATGTCTTTGTGCTGGAGAGGCTCCCATGCCTCATCCCCTGGGATATCCCAAAGCACCATGAAATCCCATCCTTAAGGTCTCATTTTGCTTTTGCCAGCCCTGAGAGGTGCCAGGATAACACAAAGGGTTAACACAGGATGATCTCAAGAGGCTTCAGCCTTGTCAAGGGCCCCAGATAGGCAGGTCATTAATCCCAGAGTTATTTGATAACTTTAAATACAATCATGTAATCAGCAGGAACCTGTAATTATTATTTATGTGCATGGTGCTTACCAAATTACAGCGCTCTCCAAGGCTCTGTGAGATGAACAAATTAATTCTGCATTGGAAGAGCTTGACCAGAAATCTGTTTGTGTCTGAATTTCACTTGTAGACATTGATGTATGAAATGAAATTTGAGTTTAATTGGCCCTCCCTCCTGCTGTGAAACACATTACATTTTTATTCTGTGTTAGCGCAGCTGGCAAGGGGGAAAACTTGGATGACTTTCTCCAGCCCTGATGTGGGAAACCCATGTGGGATGCTCTTGGATGAGATGGTGTTGATACCTTCATGGAGAGCCACCTCCATGCTCTGGGCATGTGGATTTGGGGTAGAAAGGAGCCAAAACAGCTCTGGACCAGTACCTCTGGACCAGTGGAATGCTGAGTCCACTGTGGTGTGAGGATGCCCCTGAGATAACTGGGGAGGGGCCACGTCTGGGTTGTCTTTTCCAGAAGACAAATATGCCCCAAAAGTCCTTGTAAGAGGAACTGAAGTAATTTTAATCAAACAAGACTGAGAATACACACACTTCTCCAGCTATGGAAAATAAAGTCACATCAGTCAGAACAGACCACCAAGAGGAAAAGGGAAAAACAGTGATGTGAACACAGATGCTTCTTTTTGGGTTTCTTTCTCTGGTTTTTCAATTTTCAGCTTCTTTTTCACCAAAAATAGACTCCGCTTTAGAAAAATCCAAATTGAACATGTAGCACATCATTTCTTGGCAGCATCACTTGTAGGGATGATGAAAAAAGCTCCTTGGGGCATTTCCCCTTCTCCATCGCCAGCAGATCTTTATTAACTCCTGCCAAAGTACCCGACACAGAAACCAAGACAAGAGAAGACACTAGTCTGCTCCTTGTAGGGCACCAGCAGAAAGTGTCCATAGAGCTGGGAGCTGCCACTTTTCCTATTGCATAAGTCCAGGGGTCTTTTCCTCACCCATATGTTAGGTAAGGGGCATTTTCTGGGACTGCTGGCAGTGGATGAACCTGAACAAAGACTGAAACCTGCCCCATGTAGGGCATGGTCCTTGTTGTGGTCACTGTGTCATACTGGGAGCTGTCACTTTTCCCAGCAGGTTATTGGAGTCAATGGGATATTTCTGTTTTGGCTGTACTGGAGACATGCAGGTAGAAAACCAGAGTGGGAGGGAAATGGGAGGACTTTGCTCCAGATTATTGAATTTCCCAAATGTTTAAAGAAAGAACCCAGAGGTTTTTCCCTATACCTCCCCTTAAAGAAAAAAATGAGAGATTTTATTACTTTCTGGTGGTGTATCCTGAGGAAATCACAGAGAACTACAATTTCAAAACTGCTTCATTCTTCCCAGGGTAGGAAACACTTACACCTGGTTTTTATCATGGGGAAACTGAGGCACAGAAGTGTGAAGGGGCTCACACCAGACCCTGTACAGCCCCAGTGGCAAAATCCCTGGGATGTAGAAAGCAGACAGTCCATAAACCATCTGGGATCCGTCCCCTGCCTGGGTATCCCCAGACCTCATATGGGGCAAGGAAAAGGTAACTAACTCCAAGGAAGTCAAGGCAAAACCCTGCACTTGCATGGACCTCTCTGCTCAGCTGCTTTCTGTGAACACATGGAACAGGGCATCGGCAGAGGGGGAATCAGGGACAATCTGGAGTGCCCAGCATGGGGAGGGTGGAAGGGAAGGAGGAAAGGAGGGAGGCAGGAAAGGAGGCTGCTGCTCCTTCAAGGCACTTAACCCCAGCATGGGGATGCTCTGGTGCCATCCCCTGCGCAAGAGCAAGGAGCAGCTTTGGCACTGGGCCCACCTGCCCAGGTAAAAGCAGGGCAGGGAGAAGGGGGCAGAGCCAGGGCCTGTCCCTGTGGTAGCTGCCTTTGGGGACCTCAGCCACCACTCCACTGCAGGGCTCCCTCACCTTCCCACCCTCTGAGCAGGGACACAGAGTCAGTCTGAGGTCCAGGCTTTGCAGAGACCCGTGGATCCATCTGGGCTGGACCAGAGGACTTAACTAATTCCTGTGCTTCCCTCCAAACCCGGCCCACTCCGTGTGGCTGTTCACAGCTCCTGGGACCCATCCCGATCCTCTGCAGGATTCCCTCCCCTCTCCCACCCTATATTTCAACCTCCCATCCTTGGGGTGGAGAAACCACCCCCAGATGAGAAATGGCCTGGTCAGACCAAGCAGCAGTTACAGGACATCTGGAGACCCAGCAAGGGACAGGGGAAGGACTCAATGCCAGTGGTACAAAAACACAGCCACATAAAGCAACATCTGTGATCACTCTAGGGCTCTCCATCCATCCCCTGTCAATGCAGAGGATTTGGGCCCCTCAAGAGGGCTTCTTCCCCCAGCAGCATTCCAGCATGTGCTCGCTGGAAGGCCAACTCAGCTGCCCAGCAATGTTCTGATGTCCCATCACCCCTAAACAGTGTCAAACTCAATAAAGGCAGCAACGTGGGACATCATGCCCAGGACAGAGCAGGCAGGAGGCTGCTGCAACCCCTCCAGGCTCCTCCTGCTCCTTCTGCCAGCCCAGCAGGTCACACCACTGCCAGGGAGATGGCAAAGCAGTGCCTCAGCTGTCCCATCCTGCAGGCCTGCCCAGCACGTGGGACAGGAGCTGTGCGGGTGCTCAGGGCTGGGCAAGTTTGTGCTCTCTCTGCGGGGCTGGGGCCACAGGCAGGACCCGGCCCTGTGCCGTGTCCCCCACCCAGGGGTCCCCCTGCCCAGGGGTCCCTGCAGCGGGGACGTCGCTCCCGGCGCCGCCGCTCGCTCGGGCTCAGACGGCCGTGGACTGCTTGATGCTGTGGAAGCTGACGCGGGTCGGGGAGGTGGGGATGGACATGGCCCTGGCCACGCGGGCGCGGATCGAGTGCTTGTCCTGCCACCGGTGCCACCGCTTCCGTACGGCCGACCGCACCTGGCCAGAGGGACGAGGGATGCTCATTCACCACACAGCTGCCTGGGGCTGGCCAGAGGCACCAGGCATGCTCAGCCTTGCAGCCAAAAATGGCACTGAAACCCTGCTCAGCTCCCGGGGGTGGGGAGGGTCCCAGGAACCCCTGTCACCTGAGAGGTGACACCCAGGCACCCAGCCCTGTTCGATGCTGCTGAAATGCAGCCCTGGCAAGTATTAAATGAGATGAACCCAACTGATGGTGCCTCTGAGTACAAAATGGAAGCAAGAAGGAGAAATAAACCTGAGCTGGGGCTCTGCAGGAGGGGCAGCATCTCACACCTGCAGCGGGTGCTGCGAGGGGCTGGCAGAGGTGTGGACAACAGTCAGGGAGCTTTAGTGCCTTGTCTGGTTCATGCCAGTGGCATTTCTTCAACACAAATTCCTTCCTACAACAGCTCAAGGGCTTTGTGTGGCAGGTAAATAGTGAAGGCCTTTTCATGGGCTGCAGGGTGGGGTGACCCTCAGAGATGGGCTCTGGGCAGGAGGCAAAGAGGGTTGGGTGAGCACTGGAATACTCTGCCAGCCCAGCTGGGACCCAGAGATGAAGGACCAAGACTTGCATGGTGGGATGTGCTCCTGGGTCACTGGCCCATGGCCAGTCCCTTTCTCTCCTAAATTATTTATATGTGATTTGGTAACAAAACAAGCTCATCTGGGGCAAACTGTCCTGAGCCAGCAAAGGTGTGGGAGCATTTGGAGGAGGCAGAGAAAAGAGCTGCCCAAATAATTCACCCCAGGATCAGCTTCTACTCTCAGCTCCTTTGCTTTCTGCTGTGTTTTGGGACAGAGCTCAGCAGGTGCCCTCATTCATGTACTGGGTATCCACCTGTGCAGGGGGATCACCCTGGGGAAGGATTCCCCAGGAATGGGGGGGACCCTTGGCTCTGCTGCACCAAATCACACCGGTGCATCCTCAGAGCATCTGTTCTTGGGGGTGGATTTGTGGATATTCCTCCTCTAAAGGAGGAGCCATTCCCATCTGGGCAGAGTCTGGGGCTGCAGATGTACCTGAGGCTGGAGGTGAAGCACCAACTCTGATCGCCAAAGACCTTCAGATGGGGAATGGGGGACCAGCACCCTCCAAGCCCTGTGCAGTGACAGAGCCTTGGGCTGAGCTTGTGTCTGCTTGCAAGTAGGGGTGTAGAGCCCCCCGAAAGAGCCCCCAGCCCCTCGTGCTCACCTCGCTGTTCAGGAAGCAGTAGAAGACAGAGACGAAGAAGCCCTGGGGGAGACAAAGAGCAGAGTCATGGCCAGCAGGCACCCCCGGGCAGCAGCCCTGGGATTTGGGGATGTCTGGTTTTGGGAGGGGGCAGAAGTGGGGTGAGGCATCAGCCAGGATGGGCTCCTCCACATCCCTTGGTGGGGGAACCGGGATGGAAACCAGTGCTGAGCCCCATCACCTGGAAGGACTCCAGAAAGGAGTTGAAGTAGATGAAGACTATCCTGGAGATCTCATCCTCCCCTGGGTTGACAAAGAACAGCATGTAGGTGATCCCCAGCAAGGGCAGCAGCACCAGCGTGGCCTTGACTGCTTTCCTGGGGAGAAAACAGGGACCTGAGCTGATGTGGTGCAGCTCTGAGCACAAGGACTCTGCCCATCCCACTCCAGCAACAGCATGGCTGGGACTGGTCTGCAGGCACTGCCAAACCAGCGACCGGGGGACGATGGAGCAGACTTGGGCTGTTTTCCAGTGCAGTCCCCCAGGGACTGGGCTGGTTTGAGCACCAGGCACCTGCTCTGCTTCTCCATCCAGAAAAGGGCCGCGGAGAGCAGAGGCCTGACCTTGAGCTGGCATGGAATGATTGCTTGGCTGATCTACAGCTCGATTAAAAAGGAATTAAGGAGCGTTTAATAATTCACACCCTTCAACACGGGTTTATGAAAACCTTATCTCAGGTAATTAATTTGGTATCTTAATGAGATTACAAGTGCAGTTGGTGAAAAGTCATAGTGCTGATACAGAGAGTGTGGGAAGAATCTGGGTTTGGCATCGCATTCCTTTGCATCAGAGGACAAGAACAATGCCAAGTCATCACTTTTCGCTTAAAGAGCTGTTAATGGACAGATTCCAACAGTAGCTGAACACAGGGAAGGTCATCCCTGGAGGGGTTGGCCTGGTCAGGGAGCAGAGCTGGGACCTCTTCTGCATCTCTGACCTGGAGGAGGGAACAGTTCCTGACAAAAATGGGCTGACAAGGATGAGCTGGGGGAACTGAGGACAGGGGCATCTTCAGGCTGGAAAACTACAGGACAGCACCTTCACTGGTGTAGCTTCTCCAGGGGAGATCATCAGCTTTTCACCACCTAAGGTGAGCAGAAGCTCTCCAGGGCTGTCCTTTGCCCGGTTTAAGCAGGACTGCATGGTTTATAACCTATCGAATTCTCCAAGTTTTCCCATCCCACAAAAGAATTCTGAGAAATGAAAATGTTCTTCTGCCCAAAGGTGATAAACCTTCTCTCCCAAAATCAGGCAAATATGGGAAAACCAAAAGTCTCTCAAAATTGCTGATGGAGGCTGACCAGCCTTTTCCAATAACCTTTATCTTTGCTCACCACAAGCTGAACCCCTCATCCCAGCTCAATACTCCATGATGAGGAAAGCTGGCATTTCCCATTAATAGAACTTCTCCATTCTCAGCTGAAAAAGCCACCCTCCACCTCAAAACAGCTTCTCTTGACCCAGCTCACAGCAAGATTCCCCAATTCCTGCCCACAAAATGATCCAGAGAGAAGCACTGATGAAGACCAAGGTGTCTTCTCCTCTTCCAGGTTCTTTGGGGAGCTGCTCTGACCATGCACCTCTCAAGTTGTCTGCAAAATATTCCCCAGTAGGGGAGGAAGGGTTAAATCTTCCTGCCTTGTGCTGTGGGAGTGCTGTCTTCTTCTTCATGAGGAGGTGTTGGGGTGGCATCGATTCATCACTCCTTCCTCAGCCCTTGCTTTGCTGTCAAGCAGTGATTTAATTCTCACCTCCGTGCCAGGATTTGCAGCTCCCAGCCCGGAGAGCTCATCAGGTCCCACCAGAACAGGCTTTTACAAAAAGACTCAAATCCCAAGGGCTCACTTCAAAGGCAGATCCAGCCATCCCCACTCTCCATCATAAAGCTCTCATTGGCCAGGAGAACAATCTCAGATTTAATGGCCATGTGCCTCCGAAGAGCATTTGAGGTGCTCTTAGGTGT
This sequence comes from Atrichornis clamosus, assembly GCA_013400975.1. Classification (NCBI taxonomy): domain Eukaryota; kingdom Metazoa; phylum Chordata; class Aves; order Passeriformes; family Menuridae; genus Atrichornis; species Atrichornis clamosus. The sequence goes on along the minus strand of WBMZ01006819.1, from coordinate 82,913 downwards.
CTCTCCCCTTGACACCTGCATAATGGGGCTGTTCCCATCCCCCTAACCATGGGGGAACCCAGTTCCTAGCTTGGCTTCCTGCAGGGTCACTCGTGCTCTTACCTGTACTGCATTGTCTCCGACGTGGTTGAGGCTCGAAGCTTCGTCATGAGGATTCGGACAATGTTGAACAGAAAGATGAAGTTGATCTGGGAAGAAGAGGGTCACTGGTTAGTGTCTGCTCCCCCAGCATTTCCTCCCATTTCCTCAGCAATGAGCAGTGCCAGGGGAAATGGGAATGTTCCCCCTTGAACTTGATCTACTGCCTTCCATACACCAGGACAGGACCTCTGCCCTTACTGCTTTTAAAGCACTTGAACAATAAGATTTAGGGGGTTGCTCGAGGGATCAGGGCAGCAGGACATGCCAGGAGATTGCCAAGGAAGGACAAGTGTTAGACAAAGGGCTGCAGGTGGAAAAGTTGGAGGGAGAGGAGGTCTCTAAGGTGGAGCGCGGCTGCCATCACAGCCAGGAGCTAGCTGCCTGGCCACTCTCCTGGCTGCTGGATTGCTAACGAGGGAACAGGAGGGTGGCCCGGGAGCTGAGCACAATTTACATCAATTAGCAGTGGCCTGGCTGCCTGACAGGCTGGGAAATGGGAAACAGGATCAATTATTCTGTGAGACTGGCGACTTTTCCTCCCCTGAGTGTTCTCAGTGTTGGGCAAGGAGGAAGGAACACTTTTGAGATCTTTTGCATGGCTTTCCCCCCGCAAACACAGGCTGGACACCCAGCTTCTGACCTCTGCTCTGCTTCGTCCCTTCCCTGAAGAGCAAAGCCCCATCAAACTGTGCTCCATGTGACCCCTGGTTCAAGCATTGCTGCTCAACCAAGGGCCAGGAACAGAGAGGTGTGGATCAGAGAATGGAGCTGAGGATCCCGGGCTTCTGCAAATGCTTGGCAAAGCACCCACCCACACCCAAGCCATGCCAGGATAGGGACGGAGAGACCTACTGATGCATGTGGGAGTCTGCTGATAGGATATCCTTGTCAGAGTGAGGTCTCCAGGCTCCTTTTGCAGCCCATTCCAAACCCAAAATTGCTCAAGGGGCAGTTTGGGTGAGGGGCAGTGCTGCTGTGGGGCAGCACAACCAGCCCCAGCAGAGTGAAGCTGAAGGAGGGCGTGAGCTCCTGTCCAGGAACAGCTGTATCCCACCTGCACATGGCAGGATTCTGGACTTGGCACACAAGGTCACTTTGCTCTTACCAAAAGCACCAGGATCATGGGGCCTTGGTAAATGTAGTCGGTATAAACTCCTGCTCGCTTCCCAAACCAGCACCTGCAAGGCAAGGATAAGAGGTGTTGCGGACAAAGAGGTGTTAGGGACAAGAGGTGTTGGGGACAAGAGGTGTTGGGGACAAGAGGTGTTGGGGACAAGTTTGTCATGGGAGTGACTGGGCTGTCTCCTATCCTTGCACAGTTTCTAAGTCACTGGCCATGGGGTCAAAGCACCACAACTGAAACTGCGGTGGTCACTCTGGAATAGCTTTCCTGGGAACTGAGAAAAAGGAGGTGCATGAGGACTTGTGGGGGTGTCATGGGACCCATATGGATGTGGGAACTGGCTGTTGTAGGACAAGCAGGGACAACCTCCTCATGAAGGAGGTGACTGTCCTGCTCTGCTCTGCCCTGGGGCAGCCTCACCTTGAGCCCTGGGAGCACTTTTGGGCACCACAATATCAGAAGGATCTCAAGGTGTTGGAGAGTGTCCAAAGGAGGGCCATGGGGATGGGGAGGGGTCTGGAGGGGCCACACAAGGAGCGGCTGAGGGCACTGGGTTTGTGCCGCTGGAANGCTGGAACAGAGGAGCCTGAGGTCAGAGCTCCCCAGGGGCTGCAGCTCCTCCCGAGGGGCAGCTCTGATCCCTGCTCCCTGGGACACGGTCAGGACCCAGGGAATGGCTGGAGCTGTGCCAGGCGAGGGTTGGGTTGGATATCAGGGAAAGGTTCCTCCCCCAGAGGGTGCTGGGCACTGACCAGGCTCCCCAGGGAATGGTGACATTCCCAAGGCTGCCAGAGCTCCAGGAGCCTTTGGGCAATGCTCCCAGCACAGGGAGGGATTGTTGGGGTGTCTGTGCAGGGTCAGGAGTTGGAATGGGTGATCCTTGGTGGTCTCTTCCAGCTCAGGATACTCTGTGGTTCTCTGACCTTGCACACCCACAGGGCTGGGTTGGTTCTGTCCCCAGCAAACCTTGCAGGGGCTCACTCGGGTGTATCCCTGTCCTGGGAGCACCTTGTTGGGATTGTTTAATCAGAGCCTGTGTGAGGAGCACAGGGCTGCTGAAGTCAGCAGGGAAAACTAGCTCTGGAAAACAGGACAAGGTGTCATTCATCTCAATGGGCTTCTTTTAACTTCCCAGTCTGGGATGAACTCTCAGGTGCCTGTTAAGACCTTCATTAACAGGTATCTGTGAAAATGGCTCAGGTGGGGGTAATTCAGATCTCTGCTGGTTAAATCCCAGCTCCATTTAGCAAATCTATTGTAGGATGTATTGTTGGTTTAATCTCTTCTTCCCCCTCAAAAATCTCCTTTGCCTTTTGAGGGGAAACAAATGGGGGTAGGGCTGCAGGCAGGGCTCCTGCTGCAGAGAGCCAAAAGTTGAGATAACAGAAAGAATAGAAGAATATTATCCCCTTTTCCTCCCTGACAGAGCTCCTGGCACAACAGATCTCTGAGGATTTGGGGTAGAAAGCAAAATAGGGAATAAGAGCAATGGGGCTCACTTCTCATTGTCGTAGTAGAGCTTCCCGATGGCCCAGGCGACGATGATGGGAAAGGGGATACCTGCAGGGGAACGCACAGGTGAGTCTCAGGGCTGCAAGGCCACCACAAAATCACTGTAACAGGGGCTTCTCACACACAGACCACCCAGTGGGATGATGTAAACCTCATCCTCCTGCTCCTGGCACCCTATTGGCAGCTCATTGCATGCAAGAAGAGCAGGGGCAGCCCTACGCCCCGGGTGCTGCTGGGGCAGCCTGGCACTCACACCAGCCGATGCAGATGAACATCCACTTGCGGAGCTTGTCTGTGGAGTAGGTGAGCACGATGGCCGTGTGCAGGTAGCAGCCCTCGCCGAACATCCAGAAAAAGTTGGTGACATGGAAGTAATTGTAGGCAGCAGTGACCAAGCGGCACCAGACCTGCCAGGAGCAGACGTGGGGCCTGTCGAGCTCTGTGTTACAGTGCTGAAACCAATGCACGGAGCAGCACAGACCCCAGCAGAGCAATCAAACCTGTGTTTCTCATATGCCTGGGTGGTCCTCCAGCCACCAGACTGCCCATTTGCCCTCTGAAGTTGCTTTTGTAGCCATGTCTTAATGGCTTCAAACTGAGAGTCAGTTTAGGGAAGAAGTTCTTCCCTGTGAGGGTGGGGAGGCCCTGGCACAGGTTGCCCAGAGACGCTGTGGCTGCCCCATCCCTGGAAGTGTCCAAGACCAGGTTGGATGAGGCTTGGAGCAACCCGGGATAGTGGAAGGTGTCCCTGCCCTTGGCAGGAGGTGGGAATTAAATGATCCTTAAGGTCCCTTCCAACCCAAACCATTCTGGGATTGTGTGGTCTCCAGGGCCCTCCCACACCCCAGCTGCTCGAGCCTGGGCTCAGCCCAGCAGAGCTGCACCCACCACGTTGCTCTCGTGCACCTCCGGGTTCATGGTGAGCTGCACCACGAACCACGTGGCGTTGCGTAGGATGAAGGCTGTGATCAGGTTCCAGTGGATGATGTTCCTCAGGCACCGGATGCTCCTGGAGAGGGGTGGAACAAGGCACCATCAGAGCATGGGGGCTGGGGACAGGGCTGTTCATGAAGCTGAGTGTCTCTGCTGGGACCCCAGAGGTGACCTGCTGGGGCCATGCCCTGGGTGAAGTGGGCAGGAAAATGGTCAGAATGTGGGAGGCACTGAGGAGAACCCTCTGCCTCCATAACCACGTGCTTTAAAAAAGCAGCAGAAGGAAAGCAAGCCTGAGACAGGCATGATCCCTCCAGCCTGGAGAGCAGTGGCCGTGGCGGAGGATATGGCAGAGCACAGGGGCTGGTCCACCCCTGCCTGAGGTGACCTTGTAGGAACATGGCAGTGGGTTTGTCACTCACCGCAGGCGCATGAAGAGGACAAAGGCCACGAGGAGGGCCCCCAGTGAGACACAGTGGCCCAGGTAGTTGATGATGACGGCGATGTGGTAGTGCAGCTTGCTCTTCTTCTGGTGGGGGAGAGGGGCAGGGGGTCAGCAACAGCCCTGGTACCACCACAAACCCACCTCCTCCACCACATCACCTCCAGGAGCTGCACCACAAAGTTTGGGCCCTTTCTCAGGAAGAAATTGGAGCCCGACCTGGGACAGGACAGTGGGAATGGAAGGAGATGGGGCTAATGTGGACAGGAGAGGCACCAGCCTGGTTTCACATCCCGCTGGTATCATGGCAGCTCACGGTTGCTGTCCCAGCATCACCCCTGCTCAGTGCTGGGACATCCCAACCTATCCTCTGGGGAAAACCTACTGGAATTCAGCTGAGCTCACTGGAATCTGATGTCTCAGTTCATCCCCCAGTGCCCTGGGGGCAGCTGAGAGGCTGGGATGAACTTGGGCAGAGGGAAGGTGTGAGTGATAATTGAATTAATTGATCACTCCTGCTGTTAGGCACTCATCCAACCTGTGAATTAGCAATTAAGTGAGTGAGAAAACCATTCCTGGCAAGAGATATCAGCATCTTAAATACCAGAGGTGATATCGACTGCAAATGAACAACTCCTATCTCTTCTCTGCTCCAAGGGGTGTCTTGACCTACTCAGGGGCTTGTAATTCTTGATCCCCATTTTTTAATGTCTTTCAGCTTCCTAAACATCTCCTTTATTTCGTTGCCAACAGGGAAGGACAGGGTTTGCACCGAGTGCTGTGTCAGGAGGGAGCTGTAGGAGAGTGACAGGGCTGATCTGTACCCAGAGGCCCTGGAGACCTCACACTGCCAATCCTCTTGGATTTTCAGTGGGGATGGAAACAGGCGTGGCTTTATTTCTGACAGGGAATAAAAACACAAATCACAAAGGGGGTTGTAATTGCCACATGCAACCTTAGCACTGGGATGCTGCTGCACGCCCAGTCCTCAGCTCCCAGGGGCCATTCCTGGCCTGGATGCTGTTGCATTTCAAAACAACATTGTCTGTCCCTCACCCTCCTACTGAGAGCTCAGGGACTCCCAAGCTCCTACCTCTTCACTGAGGATCTCCTGGCACTGGGAGTAGTTGACACGTGCTGCCCAGCTCCCGTTGGCGAGGCACTCCCTGTACCCATTGTCTGAAAGAGAGGATGCCCATCCAAGAGTTAACGGAGTGTGGGGATGGGCACAGGGATGTGACCTGACTGTCACTGGTGCAGGGCACCGGTGTCAGGCCAGTGGCATCTTCTGCTTTGAAGGCAGCTCAGCTGCTGCCTTGGTTGCAATTGCAGAACCAAAATCCTTGGAATATTTCAGATCTGCTCAAGGGCTTTGGGTCTGCAGCAGCTCTGCCGTTGGTACTGGGGGTCCCCAACACCTCCCCACCATCCACAGAGGTGCAATGGGAGCAGCATGAGTTTGACTCTTTCTCCTTCTCTCCCTGAATTCAGAGCTTTTTCGCCTCCCAGCCAGGATGGTGAGTGGCAAGGCTAATTGGGAAGGAATGGCCATGGTGTCCTGGAGAGTCAGTGGTTGGTATCAGCAGCGGGGTGATGCCGGCACTGGGATGAGACTGGGCTTCCACTAACAGGAGCCCGTGAGCCTGTTGGGGCGATGGGATGGGACAGGCTCGAGTTGGGGTTGATGCAGAGCAGCTCCTGCGGCAGCACAAGAGCCCCGCAAAGCAGGAGCCGTGTCCGTGCGGCCCCCGCTGCCGCAGGAACGTGTGGGATGGGAAAAGTGATGTTTTTTGTAGGAAGCAAGGTGTTCCTTGCATCAAAAACAGCATTTGGATGGTCAGAAACTCAACCCTGTCCTAGGAATGGCTTTGGGCACTTTTCATGTGCTGTAGCTTCATTCCCTGCTCCCAGCACATCACTGGAGTGACAGTGCAGCCACCATGCCAGAAGGAGATGAGCTGCAAGGTCCTCCAGTCCTTGCTCAGCTGGGGGCTGGAGACCCCTGTGCCACCTCCAAGGGCAGGGCAGGATCACTCCTCTGCCCTTGTCCCCAGGATGGGGAGATCAGCCCTCTCCTCCTTCCAGGAGGACCCACTTATAAAGCTGCTTCTCTGAAACGACCCTCCCTGAAATCTGGGGTCTGAGGTGTTGTTTTCTTTCTTGGCTAATGAGCTTTGTTTGTGCTGTCACCAGTGTCCCACAGCCCCTGCCTGCCGGGCCCCAGCAGGGCCGCCCCTCTTACTGGTGGTGTTGTACCGCACGCCGTAGAAGTACTCGGGGCAGGGCCGGGCCACCAGCTGCCCCACGGCGCTGCGGGGCCAGCACGTGCCGATCAGGTCCACGGAGGCGTTGCACTGGGGGCCTGCAGGGAAGAAGGGCACAGATTAGCAGAGGTCTGGGGGACACCACAGGCCACCTCCAGGCTGTTAAGGGTCAGGGTTTGCCTGGAGAGGCTGCTGGATGAGCTGATGGGCCGCCACAAGCTCAGCCCTGAGATGAGCCCCATGGCAGACAACAAACGGGAGCTGTGCTAGGACTCCCAAGGCCTGGTTGATCCATCCTGCCCATGACTATTACTCTGGTCCTATCTAAACTACTGGGCAAAGCCCCTTCCAACCCCAAGCCTGGCTTTAGACCTGGCTTGCCTAGTCAGCTTGGGGTTCCCTGGCTCTGGTCTCCCAGTCCTGCTCCTTCCTTCAACCGTGACTTTGGCATCCAGCCCCACAGCAGGCAATAAGTCAGATTTCCTCTTCCCCAGTGGTGTGTCCAGCCTAGTTCTGGTGTGATGCTCCTCAGAGCCCCTCCAAACATCTCACACCTCCTGGCTTCAAAATCTCCTTCCCAGCCATTCCCGTTGGTCTCTTCCAGTCTTTCCTGGGTAAAAAACTCCAAATCTGCTGCTGCTATTTCAGATTTCAAGAAGGCCTTGTATGCTTTTCCCAGCTACACAAGTGTGCTAACGTAGGCATTAGGTAGGCCAGATTGCAGGCTTTTTTATGTATAATTTGTGTATATTTAGAACAACATGTACTGCAGCTAAATATGTCCCTGCTTCATCTCACAGCGAGGTCAGAAGCACAATGGCTGCAATATCCATATAACACAACCCAGGACAAGCAGCAGATGGATGAGCAGGAGACGCTGGAAGGGGCAGAGTTCAGTCCAAACCACTCCTGGGTACCAGAGATGTTTGTGCTGCTGGCACAGACAGAAATTGCCATTTCCTAAGACAAAACACCCCAATTCACAGCTCCTTGGGTGCAAGAACACAGCGTTTCCTCTCCCCCCCAGATTCGTGGTTGTTATTTGAATGCCTTTCCCAAAAATTCCTATGGATGGAGCTGGCTAAAGAGTGGAGTGACCAAACAAAAAAAAAAGCACAAAACTGTTATTAATATGATGAAGGTTTTTATGGATGCATTTTCTTTCATTGATTATCTGAAAAATTGGTTCCTTCTTATTTTGCAATGTTCTCAGAGCAAATTTTCAGGGCTTTCAGTGTTTTCTTCAAACATCTTAGCAAGGGAAAACAACTTCCAGGCATGTGAGCTGGGGAAGCATCAGAGCTTGGTGAGCATTACCTTCTGCCTCCCATAGCTTGTAGGGAGAAATTAATTTTAACAATGACCTTTGCTTTTAGCTTTGCTAATGTGTATGGTTGCTGTGGCAACCTTCCCTTTAAGTTAACTGTTTTAAGCCTGTATTTTGTAGGAAACAAGGTGCCTTTAATTACGTGTGTGTCTGTGCCTTTCTGCATCCATTTGCATTGATTGAGCTCCTTCATTGTTTTAGCCCAAGTTTGACAGAGAAATCGAGGGTCACCTTTTAAAATTTGATGGTAACATTCATGCACGTAAAGAAAAAACAACCAGTAATTACTTAACTAAGGACAAAGTTACATTTCAAGTGCTCTCCCTGTTAGCCACCCAGATGAGAAGCTCTGTGAATGTCTGGAGGAACAGGAAATTCCTCCAGAATAGGAAAAGCTTAACTTGGAATAACCTGGCACGGCAAAATGAGGCTTGCACAGTGCCCAAGCAGCTCATGCAGCCATCACAACCCCTCCCTGGGAGCAGTGGGGCTGAGCACAAACTCCATTTTCTCTGCATCCCCTTGTACCTCAGTTTCCCTCCTGCATTCCAGGGGCTGTGCTGGGGCTCAGACAGAGACTGCTCAGGGAGGACCAACAGGGAGAGAGTAATTAAAGGCAGCAGGGCCAGAGAGCAGCAATGATGATACTCTCCCCCAGTAAAACAAACCCACAGCAATGCCATTAATAACCAAACCCAAGATGGCTCCATGGAAGTGATGTGGCCAGACAGAGGTGCATTGTTCTGTGAGATCTGCTCAAGGCTGGATTTAAGATCTCCACCTTTCTCCAAAGCATTGATGGGATGCTGCTTGACACTCCCATTAGAGCACGACGGGATCCCACCAGACAACAAAACCAGTGGGTCCCACCAGTCCCACCACAGGGCAGGTGGAGCAGCATCACCAGGAACTTAGCCCTCCTCGTCCCACAGCTCGGCGTGGAGCAGAGGCCCAGCCAGGCTGTTGGATGCTCCCCATGCTTCGTCCCCATGCTGTCACCAGCAGCGTTCAGAGCTCTGTCCCACCAGGTTTTAATCTAGTGGGGGGCTGCAATATTTTTCCCAGGCTCACACTGAGAAATGCCTGATGAAGAAAAGCTGCAGAAAGCAGATGCTGCTCTTTGTGCTCTCTCCAGGATATAGAAAAGCAAAAAAACCCCAAGCCTCCTGATAGGAAAGGGATAAGTAAAACAGTGAAGGCAAAGAGTGCCATGAGGGCTGCAACATCCCCTTGGCCCAGCACAACCCTCTGCTTCAGCTCCTCCCCAGTGGTACATGGCTCCCAGCATTTAGAGCACTGTTTAGCATGGAAATGATATGTATCAGTGCTAAATGCTTCCCTGTGTGCTCAGCAGCCCCTTCGTGTTTGCAGGGGGATTATTCTCCAGGTTCTGCATGTGTGTGCTCCAGATTCCTAGCTCCCTTGGCTGCACAGGTTTGGTCTTTGCAGATTTACAGCAGGAAAGGTCAATGAATGTCCTGCCTGCACTCAATCCCCCTGATATGGCTTCTCCCCACACAGAAACAAGGCATTTGTGGTAGGAAGGAGCTGACCCTGCTTTGAGACAGGGAATGTGGCACAGGGGAAGTCGCTCAAATCCCTTCTCACCCTACTGCCTTTGGGTTGTGCTGCTCTGAAGCAAAATAAAGCATTTACTTTCTTCTCAAGAAAAAAGTGTCTGTCCAGGGACGAACACTGAGACAACTATATCACAATAACTGTGTCTGGATAACTGTGGCAATATCCCATCTGCTTCTACAAAACATCCTGCTCCCACCACTCCTGGAGGCCTCCGAGATGGCTCCAAGCTAAAACCATGGGACCGTGTGAAACCTGGCAAGGTAAAGCTCTCCACTCCCAGCTAATCTGTCAAGAGATTTTGAGCAAATTTAGAGAGGATGGAGCATGTTTGTCCTGGTCCAGTACCACCAGACGTATGGCCACGGTGCTCTTCAGCTGGTGCCAGGCAGTCTGAAGTGTCGCTGGACCGTCAAGCCATTGCTGGGATGGTCTGGAGAGGAGTAAAGCAAAGGTTGTGCGGATACAACAGAGCTGGTGAACATGTCCTGCTCTACCCTGGGCAGGGCTGTGCACCTGCACAACGTCCCAGTTTGCTGCTGTGCACAGACACTACTCTGAACAGTCAAGGCGTGAGGCCTCTTCTCTTCTTCTGCAATGCAAAGGGGCCAGGAGAAATGATGGAAATCTGAATCCCAGGCTCATTCTGGTGACTGGGAGTGATCGGGTTTTTTATCTGAGGTGTCTCAAGAGGCTGAGTAACAGCTGAAGGTTGTTAACTCATATCACCACCCGTCCTGAGCTCTTATCCAACCACAGTTCTCTCTGTCCAGCCCTAATGACCTCTGTGACTGCATTGCTGCTGCTGCCTGGAGCCTCTGACTCCCTGAGAGTGTCCCCTGTGTCTCTGCTGTAGCATTTGCATTTGGCAATCAGGGCTTCATCTCCACATCTAATCAAAACACACTCACTGCAGCTAACGCACAAAAAGCTGTTTATCCCTCCCAGGCATCTCCACCCCAGTGCTGGATCAGAAAGAACCATTTCACACCTTACTGCCCCAAAACAACGTCCTTTGGGGGGATGCTTTTATTTCAAAGTGCTGATATGCGGCAGGGGTGGCTGGTTCGGAGCTGTGGAGCCACTCAGGTGCTAAATGCTTGAGAAACACCTTGAGGCATTGAGGGAACGGCACTGGGGGACAATTTATGTTAACACGGGGTAGGAATTGAGGTGGTGGGGCTCTTGCCTTCCCTCTGAGCAGGGGTGGATGCTCAGGATGGCTGGGAGCAGCTGTGGCTGCCTCAGAACAGATCCTTGCTCACACCCTACCTCCAGCACTGCTTTCGGTGGCACTGGGGGCTTCTATTTACCTTTGTAAGGGTTCAGTTCTTAAAAAGTCGCCAGCAATCCTCCCAAGCATTCAAATTCCATGGTCCTCGATGTAGAATAATTACCTGGGCTAATTAAGCGTTATGGTAGCTAAGGATCTTTGTAATGAATTTTTGGCTTGTTGCTATTCACCATCACTGACTGTCCCCTTGGGTCTTTGCTGCTGCTCTGGAGAAGAATAAATAAAAGACACCAAGCCTGGCTTGTGCTGTTGGTATCTGATGCATCTGTTGTCACTTAAGTCTGATCCGTGTACAGCTTTACAGCACACACACACACACATGCACACATATATATATAAAATATATAACATAGTGGGTTGGGGCTTATCTTGTTCTCCTGATATGACCCACGGAGTGGTTGGAGTTGTGCTATAACCAAGGGTGGCGGGAAGTGGTTTATTCCCTGGTTTTGGCTGTGATTTGGTGGTGGGTGAGCGAAGCAGCACAATCGCTCCCTGGCAGAGTTTTCCAAGCAGAGCCTTCTAGTTTGGCTACAGCTGAACAGAGTCTCTGGCAGTGGCTTTACTGCATTCAGTCCAAAGTACAGTTTAACTGCTGTAGCTGCTGCTCACACTGGGATGTGCCAGGACACTGTTTCCTACTGGAAAACCTCATCATCTTCCCTCCTCCACTACAAGAAAACCTATGAATATCAGCGAGTTGCTGGTGACAGCCCTGTTTCCCAGATGATGGGGCAGAATGGCTTTATCAACACCAGTGTACATTTAAACCACTAAGATTTTCCATATAAGTGAGATCATGTTTTGTTTCCCAAACCTGCCCAGTACCATGTCTCTCCCTTAAGTCCCTGCCAGGACTCATTGCTGCCTTTTTAGCCCCTGCTCAGCTCCTTTATTAATATTTCTGCCTGGGTGGGAGAGAAGCCAATGAGACTGAAGGGAGAAGAGTCACTGATGCTGTTAATTTGACCTTTATGAATTTAAATTCCAGTCTCAGCCCAGAGAAGCCAGTGAGTGAATGAAGAGCAGTGGCACGAGGGCTGCTGGAGCAGTGTCAGCGCTTTGGGAGCTGAGCTGGAGCGGGTGGAAAGGATCTTGGTCAAACTGTCACCCGCTGTGAAAGGTGTTACCAAACCTGTCTGTGAGAGAAATGTTCTCATCCCTTGCTGCTCTCCTGTGCTTCTCAGCCACAGGATTCTGCTGTATCTGGACCAATTAGATTTGCCTTATTTAATGCAAAACTACACTCTCTTTCCCCCTTGAAAAAACCTCTAGCTAAAAAACCCAGACATTTCTCTTTTTCTGCTTAGCTTTGGTGTCATTTTCCTTTGCTTTAGGTGAACTGACAGTGGCAGGAAACATTTCTTTTCTGACAGGGAATTGTCTGCACTCCCCTCTCTCTCCTGAGCCCACACACGGGATTGAGGATAAGAATTCATTGTGTTAACAAGCTTAAAGGAGGGGATCATGCAGTGAGGACTGGAGAGGGATGTGAGCAACTGGGTGGCAACTCCTTGGGCTGATCCAGGCTCGAGAGCTGTAGATGGCAAAACAACCCCTTAAGTGCTTTGAGCTCGCTCTAAGCACTCTACTCGAGTGCTTTCTGCTGAGCTGCTTTGGAAAAGCCTCATTATTAATTAGGAAGAGGCTTCCCCATCTGCTCAGATTGCCCTTTCCTTCCCCAGGGAAGCAGTCCTGCAGCTGCAGGGGGATGCTCTGCCCTGGTGGATTAAATGACCTTGTCCTTCCCTGATGGGCTTCGTGGCAGGGCAAGAAGCAGCTGCACTCAGACTCCAGGGAGCTGAAATCATCAGCCAGAGAAATGCACAGTCTGAGTCAATCCATGGTCTGGGAGCCCCTGGGACAGCACCTATCCACCCCAGACAAGGGATGCTGATCCTCATGTTCCTTTTCAAACCTAATCTGAGAATTTTTCTGCTTCCAGATGCTTGGGGGTGCAGCAGACCCAACTTTCTGAGTGCACCACGTTGACCTCAAGTCCAGCCTGGTGTTCCTGCTTCGCTGCTGCAATGGGAGGCAGCTTTCTGATGGAGCATCCAGCTGTGCCCACGTGTCCCAACCCTGGCCAGAACCAGGGACTCACTGAGGGGTATTTTTGGTGGTACCTAAACTATCAAGTTGGAGCATCACACCTGTGCAGAGAGCCTGAACTCTCAGGCATATCACCCTGTGCAGGGGACTTGAAGGAAGATGGGTAAATCCATGGGGATAAGAGGGCAGGACAGGAGAACTCTGTGAGGCTCATCTGCTCCATGTCCTGAGACGAGAGTCTGCTTGCACTGCCTGCACCCCCTGCACCTGGAGAGCATCATCCCAGTGTGCTGTGGCAGAGACCTTTGCAGCTCAGTGCACATCTTGGGAGTAGTGGCACCCTGGTGACATCACTGTCCAGCCACACATCCTCCTAAAACTGCGAAATTAAGGGACTGGTGACCCAGGGGAAGGGGAGAGCCCAGGCTGGGCTGTGTTTTGGAGGAGGGATGCTGCACACAGGCACGAGGCAATGCCTCTCCATGCACCCCGCAGAGCCCCTGCCGAGCCACACGCTGGGGGCCGGCTGGGCTCATGTTATCAGCATGTGTCATTTCCCAGGGGTGGGGAAGGCATTAACAAACTGAGTCCCACGGCCTCGCTGCACTTCTCATTAGCATCATCCTAACAGCTCTCCATGTTAAACAGCCTCAAAACAAAGTTTCCAGTTTTGTAAACATCCCTCTAGGAATCGCTGCCTGCATCAGGCAGGACTTAAATGAGCCCCAAGGACCAGGGCTGGCGCTGAGCTCCGCTTACCAAGCACACATAAGACAATTAGTTTCATCTCTGCCTCTTGTTCTAAGCCCCCTCCGCCAGCTGGAAGTGACTCTCACATGTACCAGCCCCAACCTAAATTAATGAGTTGCTCAAGAATGACAGGTCAGATGCATGGAGGCGATGGACAATTTGCAAATCTGGAGCCTGATGTTCTCTCCTGTGCCGGGGAGATAGTCACTGAGGTGCACTTAGTCCTGCTTGGAATCACGCTGATAAATCCCTGCTGAGCAAAGCCCAATCCTTGCAGAAAGCAGCTCTCAGTGCTTGGGAATGGTGGTGATTGCAGGACAATCCATCAGCAAACCATGGCAGAATTTCTCCCTCCTCTGTCCTCTCCCCGAGGCTCGGGAGATTCCAGCAGTGGGTGGAAACGGCCCTGAGCTGAGCGTGAGCATTCTCTGGGACCTGTCTGCTGCTCTGGGCCAGGATTTCTCACAGCCTAGCATGGCCAATGACAGGCCCTCACTGAGCAGGGTGGTGAAACCTTCAGGGAGCAAAGCACCTGAGTGGTGACCAGGTTTCTTGTCTGATGAGACATCCAGGTCACAGACATCCATTCCACAGACAGCTTCGCTCTCCCCCAGCTTTCTGCCTCCACCTCTTGGGCTTGGGAAGCTCCTTGCAGGGCCGTGGTGGCCTGGGCTTGGCCAGGCACTGGATCAGCAGGTGCCAAGCTGGGGTTTGTTAAGAATGAGTTGTTCATGCTGCTGTCAGTGGGTGGTGGGCAGCCATCCCTCAATGCCAGGCCCTGTGGCCGTCCCTCACCCTGACAGGGAACTGCTTGGTGCCCGCTCTGATCCTCATTCACTCATGGAAAACCAACACTGCAGCATTCCTGAGCTGGGGAGGACTTTTCTCCTTGTCCCTGTGAGCTCCACTCCCTCTCACACCTCTCCTCCCCCAAAACTTGTCACTGAACCAGACCTGTCACTGCTGAGGTGACATCCAAGTCACGTCCTGAATATAGGCTAAAAGCCACTTTTGGCCTGACCTGACCTGATTGGATCAAGCCTATGTACAGTGCTGAGTAGGAGTGAGCTGTCCACGACCCTGCTGCTTGCACCCAGCTCAGCTGAGCCAGCCCTGCCCATGCTCACGTCCCCAGAAGCTCTTTGTGGCCGGTGGCCTCCCAAAGTCCTCAATGGCACCTGTGTGGGAGCACTGGGGGCAGAGGATGGCTGAGCCCTGAGCCACGGTGGCCACACTGCACTGGTGACGTGCAGAGTGGGGTGGACATAGGGGCCAAAGTCCTGGTGTCCCTGGGCATGGCAGAGAACAGGCAGCCAGCCTTGACGACTTCGTCTACCTCCCCTGCTGCCCAACAGACATTTATTTCCTCTATTTTCAGCTCTCTTGAGCTCTGCACTTTTTACCTGCCTCCACTGTCACTCTGCAAGGAGGCTGCAGCAGCACCAGCACAGGGCTGTGACGCAGCCTCCGCACATCCCACCCCTCCAAAAAGGATCCAGGCAGCTGCAGATGAGCCCAGAGACACCCCTGACACCCCCTTCCAGCCATCCCGGGCACTGGGCCCGCGGGGGTGGCAGGGCTGGGCTGGGGCCGGGGGCACTCACCGGTGTGGTTGGTGACAGGCGGCAGGCTCTCGCAGTACTGCTCCTGGATGGAGGCTGCCACCTGGCTGTCCCACAGGAGAAACGCCTGGATGGGGACAGAGCAGACCAGGGGCAGGGTTATATGTGCACTGTGCTGCTCTCCCAGCCCCAAACCCCTCCTCGGGTCAGATCTGAGCTTGTCCATGTCTTGGTGGGTCCCACTCCCAGAGCTGCACAGTGGACAGGCACCCATTTTCAGGATAGGTTCCCAGGGCAGCTGGGCTTATCGAGCCCAGGCCTGGAGGACTTCTCTCTGTTTTCCACCCACTGATCCTCACCCACCCTGAACACCCCTCCTGCAGTCCTGCACAGCCCCTGCTGAGTCGTGGTGCCTCTGCTACTTAGCATTTTAATCAACATTTTTGGGTTTAACATCTTTGAATCCTGAGAGCAGATGGGGGAAACATTATAAGCCTGACACCACGCTCAGATTTTCAATTCCTTATTGAAATCACAGCCTTGTAAGCTGTCAGTGGGAAGATGTTCATACACATCCTTAAGGAGATCTGATCCACAGACTACTGGGTCTGGCTAAAATCTTTCTTTCAGGAGAATTGTCAGCAAAAACCAACATTCCCATGGAGTTGGAAAGCACTGACCAGGATCTAACCCAGCTCTGCTTAAAGTGAAGACCATCGACTGCACGAGGAGCTATTTTGGAAAAACGACTATTGAATTATTGTGTCTTTGCAGAAGTTTGGGGAAACTAAAAGCAAGAAAGGCAATTGCCAGGACAAAGGGATTGTGAGGATGGCAGAGGGATGGTGCTGTTGGTCCCAGGACTCACCTGGGAGCCAGATGGGGGAAGGAAGGGACCTGATGTTTTGCAGAACACAGATTTTTACACCAGGAGCTGCCCACTCTCTCCTCTAGCTCAGAGAAGGGTGATACAGGCTCATCCCCTCTGCTCAGGGAACCACTACTAATGGTGGATGAGGCTCAACTTTTCTTTCACTTTCCCTGCAAGGACTGACCAAACTCCCTGAAGAAAAGTCATTGAATAAAAGACAGAGCTGTGCCCCAAAATACATCACATACAGATCCCTTGGGAGACAGCCCTGAGCCTGAAGGCAGGAAGGGCTGCACCTGCCCTGCTTTCAGGCAAGCTCCCATCTCCTCGGGAACAGCTGCCTCCACCTTCCGCACCAGCCAGGCTGGTTCCTACTGCCTGACCCCTGTTCCCGAGTGCCATTTACGCCCCAAAGGGCTCTGAGCAGGGAGAAGACATTCCTCCTCTTGCCCTTGAGCCGCAGAAGCACTGTCTCTTCTTGCTGGCACAGCCAGCCCTCCCCACGCCTTACCCAAAGCATTAGCAGGATTTATTCAGACACCGAGACAAGCTCAGCACCCACTTGCTCTCTTCCAAACAACTGTTTACTGCCTTGGGAAGCTGGTTTTGACAGCAAGAGAGATGTCAGGCAGACGTATAAATGGAGCTGAGAATAGCTCCCTTGTTATGACTGCTGCAGATGGCACAGGGGATCCAACAGCTCAACCCTGCCCCAGGGGCAGGTGCTGCTCAGAGCTCCTGGGGTGCTGGTCCTGAAGGAGCCCAGCACCTCCTGGGCCTCCTTTCGGAAAGCTGAGACCACCCAAACTCCAGACATAGAGGAATCAAGCTGTAGGGGGTCTGCTCCCCTCTGTGTTGATGCCAACATCTGGTGCCCAGCAGACCTGGTGGCTCTTGGCATGGGCAGCTGGGACAGAAGAGTTCCGCCCAAGGGAGGCTGGGATGGTTTGTCTACCTGAACAGGCTCTCAAGTGTTAACTGGCTGTGTTTCTCCTAATCCCAGCCTGTTCCAGCCTGGCAGTGCCCATTCTCCTCCCAGACACAGGGAGAGGTCTTGGCACTGAGCAGCACATGGACCAAGCTACAGCCGAGAGGAGTGTGGATGGAGCAGTTGCTGGCTCTTTGCAGTCTTTGTAAATGAGCTGAAACAGCTACAGACAGAAGCAGGCAAAAAAAGGATCCCCAAACCAGAACAAATGCTAAGAGCTTTTTTAGCAGTCTTGTCTCACTGCACTGTGGCCAAAGCTCTTGACGGAGGCAGAGGTTCTGTCCCACTCCTGTCAGCCTAGCGAGGGGGATCAGCTGGGGGAGGTGGCAGCTGCAGAGGGATTTGCCCCAGCCAAAAACATCCTGATCTGGCACTTGCTGGTTGGTGTCTCATCTGTTCTGCTCTTTGTGGGTTACTGCAACCCCTCCCCACGCTTTGCAGAGAGAACAGGTCACAGCTCCGTCCTTGAAGAGCTGCTCCTGCCAGAGCATCGCTGCCGTAAGATGCCACATGGTGCCCAGCAGGGCCCAGCCTGGCCGGGCTGCAGCCAAGCTCACCTCGAGAGCCCCGACCCGGCGGTGAGTCCTGCCCGGGCCAGAGAGGAGCCATGGCCCTTTGCCTTCCCAGCTCTGCCTTTGCACAGGCTACAGCAAACCCCGCTCCGCAGGCAGGAGCACCTCCGTGACCTCTCTGAGCCTGCCAAAATCCTGGAGAGCCTGGGCTGAGCGCTCAGCTGCCCGGGAAGGAAGGCAATCTGCTCCTCTGGAAGCAGCTGCTTCACACAGTGGTCCCAGTCAGCCCAGGGAGCTGCTCCGATGGGAATGGTGGTTCTGCTGGGGGCTGCACAGGCTCCATCAGGATCCACACTGGAAGCAGGTTCTCCTCCATCAGGAGCCACCAGTGTCTCCCCTGCTGCTGCCTCAGCATCCGCCCAGCTCCCTGCCAGGCTCTGCCTGTTTTACACACAGGGATGGTGCTGGGTTACCTTGGACCTCACGGAACACCAGCTCCTTCCTTTCATCCTCACGTTTTCCACTGCAGGACCAGCAGCCCTCCCAGTCCTCGCTGCATGGCTCAGACACCAGAGCCTGACCCTGCTCCTGTGTTTGCACATGAGAAACACCCACTGAGCTCGGTGTCCCACCACCCACCATGCCAGGGCTGTCCCAGAAGGGAAACTGAGGCACTGAGGACCACCTGCCTCGGGTCACTCAGGGGCACTGTGTGGGGCAGGTCCCTCAGATCTGGACACACCAGTCATGTCCTGATGCCACCAGGGCTTCAAAAAACCACTGGGCTTTTTTGGAGCTGTTCCCTGTGCCTGTAAGTGGACAGGGTGGCAGGTCCCTTGGGCCAGGAGATGCAGCCCAGTGGGCTGGGACAGTCTCAACTCGTTGGCACTGGGGGTCTTGCTGCTCCTGTGAGGGGGAGCAGCACAACCACACACACAGACTCAGTCTCTGTGACCTGCCACTGACCTGGCAGAGAAGTTCAATTAATAACAATTAGGAATTAATGTCCCCCTGAAGTGCTTTCCCTCTCCAAAGCAATCCACGGATGTTAATTAATACATTCACATCCAACTCCAACATCACCCCCTGCACTGTGCTACCCAGAGACAGGCCTGTGTTCCCCCTCCCCAGTGTCTTAGTGCCTCAAACAAAAGGGGATCTGCGTGGCAGGACGGGCTGGCAGCTCTGAGCAGCAGAGAGATGGCTCGTGGCCTAATTAGCAATCTCGGATGTCCAGTGCCGACGGGCTGTAATTGGAGAGTGCAGTGATCAGGGGGATGAAGCCGTGGGACGAAGCCCTGGGAGCTTTGCACAGAGCTGGGGAGGGCAGTGGGAGCGGTGGGTGGTGATGGGAGGGGGGACAGCACCAGCCACCCTGGAGTCGTCCTGGCCGTAGGGACCTTTGCCACCCACCAGTGTTACCGCCTGGCTTGGCTGGGCTTGCTGCCCACCACAACACTTGGTGTGGGACAGGAAAGACCTCCTGGGACACACGGGCAAGGAAAGGCTGAGCAGCTGCTGCCCTGGACCTTCGCTGAGGTTCCCTGGGGGCATCAGGCTGGGATGGAGCCTGTTCTTGGCTCTGAGCCTGCAGGAAAAGGTGCCAGACTTTGGGTGTTAAATACAGTGAGTGTTAAAAGAGCTGGATGCCAACCTCGGATGGCAGAGCAGCATCAGCAGCGCGGGAAGGGAGCAGCACGTCCTGCCAGCACCACATCCAGTGGCTGAAGGTGGCCTGGAACAGCCTGACTGGAAAGAACTGCCCCTCAAACGTGCCTGGAGGTGCCTCCGACCCTCCCTGTCCCCTGCCTTCACTGTGGGGGATCCCTTTGCCTTTGTCTCCTCTGGCTTCCAGGCACTGTTTTCTGCAGCTGGGGAGCTTCTCACCCGCTCCTCCTGGAGGGCTTTCACTTGGAAAAGTCCCATCCTCAGTCCAAGCCGCAAATGAAAGCTCCAGAGAGCATCTGGCCCATGAAGGATCCCCTTTACAGCCCTGTCTTAGACCTGGCAGTGACCTGCTTTGCCCGCATGATCTCAGGGTTCCTCCAAGCCCCTCTGCTGCCCTGCCAAGTCTCTGCTGCTCCCTTGTTGCTTTTCCAAAGCCTCATCCCAAGCCCTGCCGACATCAAGGCACCAAGGCAAAGCTCAGGCAGCAGAAAGAGGCTCAAAGCAGGAGCCACAGGGGGATTTTTCGTGGCTGATGTTACTCCGGTGGAGAGCAGGCAGTGAGAACATCTCCATCTGGCATTAAAACCTGCGAGTGTATTAATTTAGCCATATTAGAGGGCCAGTCCCTGTGGTGTGTAGACAGAGGCTTTGGTGAGAGTGTTTATTCTGTTTGGAGCCTCTCTCTGAGTGTGCTGGATACAGATCCTAACAAAAGGATATCAATCAGGGCTAAATGAATGCCCTGTAAAACCTGATTTATGAGCAATTAAAGGTTTTCCTGGATTAAGCTCTGGTCTCCCTTGCTTGCCATAAATAATTCTGACTTCATTTATCTGTCAAGAGAGACATGCATTTTTGGGGACAGGTGAAAAAATAACTGATGGCATTTGGGTATTGGAAGCTAAAGGCATAAACAAGCTGGGGAAGGGGACACAATCCAAGCAGATCCTATGGGATCTGGATTTGCCAGGGCAAAGGCTGCCAAGGAAGAGTTGGAGTGATGGACACAGACATGGGGGAGGGCTGTTTTTCTAAGGCCGTTGTATTAAACTCTCCTGCAGATTGTACATGTGGAATTCCTGTGCATTCACAGGTATTTTCAATTTGGGATTGGAGATTTTTCCCTCCAGCTGCCTCGCAAAACCCACATCTTGAGTGCCCCAAACCCCCTCCTTCACTCACCACCTTTTTAGGGTCGTGCCCTGGGATGAACATCCACAGTTTAATTCCCCCACAATTTTCCTCCGGTTTATTCTCATTCACAGCTCAGAAAAGCCTGGCCACACCAAAGCTGCATCTGCCACTGCCTTGCCAGGATGGATAGGGCAGGATTTCAGGGGGGAAGAGGGACAGTGATCTGCAAAACGCCAACCCCCTTTACCCTCTGCCATTGCAATGGAGGCGACTGCTCCGGGGCGGGTGACTGTGGATAAAGCAGGACACCCTGCAGAGGAGGAGGGTCTCTTCTATCAGCTCAGAACACAGTTAGGGATAAAAGGAAAAACAACAGATGGGCCCTGGGTATGTTATTCCATCTTCAGAAAGAGCCACCCTCTCCTGAGTGACAGCTCCGAGACGTTGGACAGCGGCTCCCGGGCTCTGCCTGGTGAGGGGACCCCGTGAGTTGGGGTTTGATTTGTGCTTTCCTTGGGTTCAAAAACTTTTCTCACAGACAAAGCCATGGATGCAGCCTCGCTAAATGCTGCAGACTTGGACCTCAGTTTGAGCCTGTCGCTCACAAAAAACTTCTGGAGCAGCCCTGTGCCTGATTTTGGGTGAGCAGAGCTGGATTTCAGGGCAGGGTTGAGCTGGTGGTGCAGGATATTCTCACCATATTCCTATATATTCATCCTATGGTGACAGAGCAGCTATTCTGGGAACGGGCTGTGCCTTTTCCATTCACTTCTTCACTGGAGATGCAAAACCACAGGGATGATTTCATACACACTGAATCAACTCCAGCTTCTAAGGAAAGTGAGGACTGGAAGAGATCCCCAGGGTCAGCACGTCCTGCCACTGCAGCTCTGCATCTTATGCAAGGATTGGAGCAGCAAAGGGGCAGGGGCTGGATTTTGGGCTCATTGCTGCTGGGACTGGTCAAGTGAGGGGAAACCATCCCACCCCCAGCATCAACCTCTGATCTGTCATAAAATGTTTTTGCAGTTTTACCAGCCCCAGAAATGTCGTGGGCTCCTGACAGAGCTGCAGGTGAACTGGTTTATTTTAATCCTTTTTTTAGTTTGTTTAAATGACTTGCAGGTACCAGGGAGCATTTTGCAGCAAGTTTGGCTGCCTGTCTCACACCCCAGGGATGACTATCCAGTCAGGCAAGGTGGGCAAGTCAGTGCTAAACTGGAACTGCTGCCCAAGGGCACAGGGAACAGCTAAGCTGTGCCAACCCAGGCATCTGCAGGCTGCAAAATCTGTCCAAGCAGGGGAGATTTGCCCCTGCTGAGCTCTGCACTGGAGCAGGGCTGCTGCAGGTCTCTGCACTCACAGGTTGGAGGCAGCTGCAGGTACACCTGGCTGCAGGGATTCACTCACTTAGGGCTGGAGTTTCATGATCCTTTAGCCCACGCTGTCCCCAGGAGCACTGGGATTGTTCTGGAAAAGGATCTGAGTTTTGAATGTATGTATTTATAAGGAAAAATAGATAGCTTGACTGCAAAGCGGGGGTTTGTAGATGGGGTGTTTCTTTTGTCTCAAACTCTGGAAGCTTTTTGAGGACTTGGTGCTCCATCTTCGCAAGGAGAGCATCCTCAGGGAACACCTAGGGATGGGTAGGAAATCCCCTGAGCCTGAGGAGCTTCGAGAGAGGATGGGAGCTGTGTCCCAGCACCTTTGGGCTTCTTTTGGACCACTTTTTGCTCATACAGAGGTTATGAGGAGCTGTCACACTTGCTTGGCTGTCCCTGTCAGAACCTACCCCTAGCGCTGGGTCTGTGCTGTCCCCACAGACTGGCCAAGAAGGACCTGGGCTGGGGGGAAGAGATCCAGCCCTGTCTCGCCTTCATTTCTTAAATCAGAGCCTGAACCAGGGAATATAACAGCAAAAGAGCTCCTATAAGTCCTATCAGGCTTAGTGAGTTGCAGTGACAGGAGAGAGCAGCTGCTCAGAAGAGAAGCTTTTAAAAGCAACACCAACTTGGCAGGGAGGTCTCCTGATGGATATCAGCTCTTCTCAACACTTGGGTTAGAACCTTCCTGTGCCAGAGGTGCAGCTGATGTGTGATGTGCACACTGAGGTGCCCGGCCCGCACAGCACAAGCCACAGCGGTGCCAACGGGGAGGGCTGACCCTTCATTTTTCCTCCTGTTTTAACTCTGCAGTGCCAACTGGGCCACTGAGACAGAATTCTGCAGCCAGCCAGGCAGATTTCCTCTTTTACCCCTCCTTGACACAGAGGCTTTATCAAAAACCTGATCATTTTAACTGCCTCCATAGGTTTGTTCAAATAATATTCCAGATTTCACTGGAAACCTCTTCATCTTGTTTGTCCAGGGTTTTGGATTTAAACATGCTTTGGGCTGGGAACATTTCCTTTCTTGATGAGCCCTCAAGGAGGAGGAATATTGCTTCTGACAAAGCATTTGCATGTTGTGCAGAGCTGCAGTGGCTACAGTTCCACAGTGAGCAAATTAGAGAGGAAAAGTCTTGTGCTTTGCAGGTGTGGGGGGAAAAGGGAGGCTTCCTTAGAAAATCAATTACGAGGGGTACAACTGGGCTCGGCAGTTGGGTTGCCCACATCCATCACACCCCCAGAGTGGCCACCCACTCCCAGCAGCCTGGGAAACTGGTGGCAGCTGATTTCACCGGGAGGTGCAAGGCTGGCAGCTGCTGGGGACACTGGGCTGCGCTTGGGAGGACCTGGCTGCAATTCTCCCCCCCATTAACGATCCTTTCACTCACTTCAGCCCCCTCCTCACTAGTTTTGGGCATCACGAACTCTTGCCAAGCCCCAGTGCCTCGACTGGAGGAATCCTCCCGAAGGCCCTTTGTGTCGCGGTTTCTCTTTTCACTTTTCCCTTCCTTCAAAGAAATGGAAAAGTCACTGCGGAGAACGCGGGCGGTGCGGGGTGCAGGGGTGATGGGGAGCGGGCAGAAGGGCCCTTCTGGGAGAAGAGGACTTAAAAGCATCTTACCTGTAGGAGAAGGAGGAGGGCAGGACGTAGGCTGGGCACCATCCTCAGCTGCCCTTGCGCCCAGCTCCCCGGGGCATGGTTGGCAGCGTCCCCGCTCCTGCTGGGCTCCTTCTGCCGTCGGGGAGAAAATCCTCCGGGCTTCCAGCGAAGGAGCGTGGCGGGTCCCCGCGGGGCTGCGCGGAGGCTGCGAGTCCTTCTGTGTCCCGCTCTTGCCTTTTATAACCTCCCTGGAGCCGCTCCTCCGGCTGCCCACCTTCCAGCTCGCCTGGCGATGGGCTACATCCCTCCTCATCAGCCTCCCACTCCCCCTTCTCTCCCTCCTCCTCTTCCTCCTCCCCTTTTCCTTCCTCCACCTCCCTGGTGCCTTCCAACTGTATTTGATTTTTTTTCCCTTTCTCTTTCCCTCGCTGGGCATCCTCACCAGCAGAAACTTCCCCCCGGCCCAGGGACCGCCCTCCCCGGCTCCCTCTGGAGCAGGGTCTCCCCTCTCCGCCCCCCGCACTCCCATCGTGCAGCCGCTGTGGGGTCTCTCCCGCGAAGCCTGGGGGCTTCCCGTGTGTCTGCAAAGGGCCTGGGGCTGCAATTTGCCGGGGGTGAGGGGATGAGTGGGTGTCGTAGGTTTGGCGATTTCACTCCAGGGCTCTGGAAGAGGGACTGGGGGAGGGTGCGGCTTTCCCCTGCCAACCTTTGCAGCCCATTTGCAAACTGGTGGTGAAAGCGGAGGGACAGGAGAGTCCCTCTCCCCTTCCACAGGGATGGGGTGGAAGGGGTTTCGGCCCTTCCTTGTGAGGGAGATGCTCCTGAGACAAGGAGGGGGACTTGGGACAGGTGGATGCGAGTCCCTCACACAGCGGGGCTGTGCGGGTGGTGCTTGATCGTAACGGGGGTCGCGGAGAAGGTGAAGGGACCGTGCTTTGTCTTCTAGGATGGGCGGTGGGAGGGGCGGAGGCGATGGGGCCGGAGCAGGGGGGGCTTGGACTGACAGAGAAGGGGAGCAGTGTTTTGGGAAGTGTGGTGCAGGGGAGCCTGGACAATGCTCCTGAGAGCTGGGATAATGACATTCCCCTCCTCCAGCAGCCTAACTCTCAGACCTTAGAGGGTCTCCTGTCATACCCCTGTGTCTCAGCTCCTGCAGTCCCCTGGCAGGCTCCACCCTGGGCACCTGGGGAGGGATCCCCCACACCCCCTGTGTTTTGGGGGTGCCACGGCCAGGGCTGGGTCCATCCCTGAGCTGGATGAACTTATGGCTGGGTTAAACCTGCTCCCCCGTGCCAGGGCAGTTTCAGGGCATCCCTTCTGTACCCACTGTGGTTGGGGAGGGTTGTCTCAGCTGTGGGTGCTGTGCTCACCTTGGGAGTGAGCCAGGCTCCATTGGCCCCGGGGTGAGCCACAGCAGAAATCCAGGCAGCCCTTTGTGGTTCCTTCTTTCCTCGTGCAAATAAGGAGAGCTGAGGTGTGTTTCTGAGAGGGGGATGGTGGGAAGCATTGCCATGGGGTCACCATCCTGGCGGGACCAAAGGTGTTCCCCCATCCCTTATCTGCTGGTAGTGCATCCACCACCAGCCTCTCCCGGGGTGCTGGATCATGCTCCCGACCGCAGCCTCTGCCTCTGGGAACGGCTGCAGGCGGATCAATAGGAGGGCAGTGTCCCTTGATGGATTCACTGCCACAGCCTCCATCCATCTCCACTGAGCTGCTCTCTGTCTCTGGGGCACGGGAGAGGGCAGGAGGTGACCAAGGTTCTCCCTGATCTGCTGGAGCAAGGCACAGGGACTGGCCAGGGCTGCACCTCAGCACGTGGGGGCGTCCAGTGACCCATCCCAGGCCCCAAAGGGTAAATGTTTCTGGCCCTGTAACTAAGGGGAATAAACAACACAGACATAAATCTTCTGCCATTAGCTGGGTTTAATCAATTGTGTCCCTGCTTTGGCAAAGAAGTCTGAAAATATGTAAAGCTCTGGTAAATTCAGGAAACTCTTTGTTTCTTAGGTCTCTTAACACCCCTCCCCTGACAAGTGATGGGATGAGACAGACTCCAGACCCACCCTTGTGCTACCTTTCACTTCAATAAGCCCAATGGAAAAAGCAAAATTTTCTAAAAATGGCATGAGAAAGCTCCCACTCCCCTTGAGCCGCCTGGATTCAGCCGAGTGCATCACCGGACCATTGAATGGTTTGGGTTGGAAGGGACCTTAAAGATGGTGTAGTTCCAGCCCCTTGCCATGGGCAGGGACGCCTTCCACCACCGCAGGTCTAGGACAGCTCCACACCCTGGTTTTGGAGGCTGCTCAGGGCTTTGTGCACCCCAGGGGACAGAAGCAATGGGAAGCACTGGAGACCCCATTCCCACACCAAGACCCTGAGGATTGTCTGTCCCCATCTCAGCCTGCCCATGGTGGGACATGTGGGATGGCCACGGTCTCCTCAGGTGCCCAAGGTGTGAGGTGATACAGGAAAAGCAGAAGTGAACACCAACTATTTTTAGTTAAGGAATTGGTTACCAGGGACATGAAGATAATTCCTTCCCCATATATCAGGAAAAAGGCTGCAGTGCTGTTTGAAAGACCTAATTGAGGGGATTTATAGTAAAATGCAACTTGTCAGATGTGGCAAAGGAAAAATAAAGCAGTCCCTGAGACACGGAAATCAGTCCATTTGTCATGGTTAATCTCAACTCCTCGTTGAGGAGACAAACGTGGGATATGGGTATTAGGGATGGGGAGAATGAAGAGAAATATCGGATCTCCAGGAAGAAGGGAGAGGAGCACTTTAGTCTGACTTATCTGCCTTTGGTGTATTATGATTATTTTATGTAACTGCATGTGGTTTGACATTTCTGTGTCTGTGCAGCTCCACGACAGCTGCTCCATGGGGCTGTTTGTGGGACTTGCACCTCTATCCTGCTCCTACCCTGCCCCTGCAGCCATCCCTTCCCTGGTTAGGGGAAAACTCCATGTGTCCCTCCTGCACAATGGGGATGAGACTGGGGCCAGTCCCTGCACTGAAGGGGTGCAGGGAAGTGTGTCCCCGCTTCCCACATGGGGCATTGGTAGCAGGGCTTCGCTTCCAGCTGGGACATTTGCAGGAAAAGTAACCCTCGGTGTCCCGGACATATAGGTCAGGTGGGTGGCAGGGTGGAGCTTGGCTTCTCAGCTGAAATCCCAGCTGAGATCAGCAGCGTGCCTCGGTTGCCCCGCCTGCGTGTCGGGACTGTTTCCTTCCCGGGAGGTTGAGTAGAGCTGGGGCTGCTCGGGGGAGGAAGAGCTGTCAGCACGTGGGGCTGTGTTAGCAACTGCAGCCTGAGAAAAAATACAACCCAACACATTTAAGTTTCTCCTAGGGGACTTGGTTTTTTGCCCTGCTTTTAAAAGTAGTTTTCAGGCTTTCTGCCCTGTGTCCTTTTCCCTCCTCCTCGACCTCCAATGAGGGGAACACGCTCTCAAACTCTGCCTGACAAAAAAAAGTGGCTGCTGGGAGCAGGCTTCCCTCATTCCAGGTCACCACATCACATAATTATGCCCCAAATTTGGTAGCTCTGTTGTACTTGACCACTCTGTATCACCTTCCTCACCCCTGCAAGTCTCACAGCTGCTCTGAGAGGAAGAGCAGGAAAGCTGGAACCACAGCCCTGCTGGACACAATGCAGAGAAGGAAACCAAGGGTTGTTACTCCATCACCAATCTCCTTTAGTGGGTATTACCTTGGAGCCAGGCTGGCAGAAAGTTTTCTTTGTCCTGAAGACCTTGTGAAAGGTTTGGGTGGCCTCTGGACACTTCAGACCCCTGCTCATCCCATCAGACTCTGCTGGAGATGCAGAAGTTGTCCATGCAGGGACGGAAAACAGCATCCCCCTGGAAGGAGGAGAACACACACACGTGGGACTGGGTTTGCTCTGACTCATTGCTCCATGCAGCAAATGACTGATTCCTTCATTTACATGGATAATTCCCTCCTGCCATTTCTTCTTCCCACACTGTCTGCATTGATAGGAGACCCCACATTAACAAAAGCACAGAAACTGCAAACTAAAACAAGCAAACTCAAGGAAACCCACAAAAGATCTGGGATCTAACTGAGTTTCTCATTTGCTTCCCAAGTTTCTCAAAAGGGCTTGCCTTGTTTTTCAAATTGCTTTTGTGAGGATGTGTCGATTTTGAATAGAACAGAAAGACAAAAGCTTTTGGTTTACAGCTAATTAAACCTCAAGGCAGAATGCTAAACTGATCATAATAAAAGTCATAATTATTATTTTTCTCATTCAAAGCTAAGTCAACTGAAATTTTCCAATCAGCAGTTGGCATTTCCCATCAAAGAGAACACTGCGGTTTGTGGTTGGGAAAAACTCCATGATTTTACTCTGGAAACTGATCCCATCAATCCACCAGCTGAAAGTGGCTCTGTTTTTATACAGTGTGACAGAGAGATGCACAACCCTGTCAGCCCTGAGCCTCTCTGTGGCCGTGTCTGGTTGGCAGCACAGGGACCCATCACGGTTCTGCTGCACTGGATGTGGTGCTGCACAGGTGTGCCTGAGTTGCATGGATGTACATGGATGTACGGAGGCTGTTGCATGCATCATGGAAGCATAAGGTTGCAAAAGACCTCCAGGACCACTGAGTCCAACCTGTGCCCGATCCCCACCTTGTCACCCATCCCAGAGCTCTGAGTGCCACGTCCAGGCCTTCCTTGGACACCTCCAGGGATGGGGTCTCCACCACCTCCCTGGGCAGGCCCTGCCAATGCTTAAAAACTCTCTCCCTGAAGAAATTCTTCCTGATGTCCAACCTGAACCTCCTCTGACACAACTGGAGGCTGTTCCCTCTCATCCTGTCCCTGTTCCCTGGGAGCAGAACCTGACCCCTGCCAGCTGTACCCTCCTGTTAGGGAGCTGTGGAGAACAAGAGGGGCCCCCTGAGCCTCCTCTTCTCCAGGCTGAGCCTTCCCCATGTCCCTGATCTGCCGAAGGAATGGGCACATCCACAGTGTTGCACTCACACCTTTGGGCACGGCCCCCCAACATCATGGACATGGGCATGTCGTGGGCAATGGAAATGTCCTGCAGAGATCATGGCAGGGATTGTAACTTCCTGAGAAATGGCTTGTGGTAAAAATACCTCCCCACTCCTTGGGTCTGTAAATGCCCATCAAGGCAGAGGGAAGAGATTCTGGATGTCTTTCAAACCTGGTTATTTATTCCCTGTACATTTGATGAAATATTAATCTCCTCATCTCTAAAAGGCAATCAAATAAAACTGAGAAGATGACGCACAGGGCTTCGACATAGACAACAAAAAGCAGCAAAATAAAAATGAAATAACATTCCAAATGTAATGTAGAATTCTATAAAAACATCTCTGTGGTGGCACAAAGGGCAGTGATGAAGCAACCTGACGTCCTTGGGGCATGGGAGGCAGAGCAGGACCATGTCGGGAAGGGGATGAAGAGGACTTGGATCAGGCAGTTGCTTGGACAGGTCTGAAACTTTTCTGTGAGAGCTGTTGGTGGCATTTCTTTGAAGGTTTCTTGTTCCTTCTCTTGTGCCTTAATTAGAGGTGGGTTGGTGCCAAGGCAGCAGCCAGACTGAGCTATTGTGCTGGGAATGGAGGAAGGCAGATGGAGGTGGTGCCGGCTGTCCTCGGGAGCAGCCGTGTGGTCTGACAGAGACTGGCAGCCATGAGGGAGGGAATTCCAGAGGGGAGGTCTCCCTGCAGAGCCCAGGGCTCATACAAGGCCCTGGCTCCATCTGCTTTCAGGGTGATGCAGCCTCAGACTGGACTCAGCCACTGTCTGAGGAGAGATGCTGCTCCACCTTCCTGAAACGGCTCTTGGGAAACTGGCTGCTGGGGGTGGTGCTGGTACAAAAGGGTTTGCACGTGCAGCCAAAAAGAGTCTGGCAAAGTCTTGTACAGTTTGTGACCTCTCAGCCCGTTCTCTTTATGCGTTTGGGGCACATCTTTTCTTTACAATAATCTCACAGATAATCTCCTGATATTTGATGAGGCCAAAAACTTCCCACTATCTCCGTTTCCCAGGCTGTGGCCAGTGTGCAGGTGAGGTGGGAAGTGGTGGGAGTACCTTTCCCACTATAGTTGCAGTGAAAAAATAATTTGGCCACATAGGTAAAAACCCTCTTTCAAAAGTTTTTCTCCAGGCACAGTTAACCTGTAGGTCCTCAGTGCTTCATCTGGGGACAAAGGCCAGTCATTCATTTGGGATGTCTTTGAGTTTGCCCTCTTGTTCTGTTAAGTCCCTGAGTCCATGAAAAGCCCGGAGGTTATTAATATACCTCCACTGCTTCATCCCAGAGAGTTTAAGGTCTTGGCAGTTTGCTGACTGTGTTCCTCATGCATATTTTACTCCATCATTGCTCAGTCAGGAATTTTTCTTCTTTAGGAATAATTAACCACTGAGTAAGGGTCAACCAAAGGGTTGCAGTTTATTCCAGGGGAAAGAGGAAATCACAAAGCTGCTCTGCTGAAAGGGCAGGGATGGATCTTCCCCTTCCACACGTTCTTGGATGTATTCCGGTGGCACCGTGTGTGAATGGGAAGGTCGTGTGTGGCAGCCCGTGGTGCCTGCAGGCACAGGGAGCAGCCAGGAACGGGGCAGAGCTGCCCTGGGAGCAGGGAATGCCCCTTTGGGATGAAGAAGAAAAATGAGAAAAGAAGAGAAAGAAAAGGAGGGAGGAGAAGGAGAGGGGAGGGAAGGGGAGAGGAGGGGAGAGGGAAGGGAAGGGAGAAGGGGGGAAGAGGGGGAGGGAGGGGGAAGGAGAGGGGGGAGGGGAGGAGGGAGGGGAAAAGGAGGGAGGAGAAGGAGAGGGGAGGGAAGGGGAGAGGAGGGGAGAGGGAAGGGAAGGGAGAAGGGGGGAAGAGGGGGAGGGAGGGGGAAGGAGAGGGGGGAGGGGAGGAGGGAGGGGAAAAGGAGGGAGGAGAAGGAGAGGGGAGGGAAGGGGAGGGAAGAAGAGAAAGAAGGAAACCCCCGGCTTTTCCTCATTTCCCATTTCCACGTGAAGCAGCACATCCCTCTTGCAGATCCTGCTCCATGCAGCCTGACTCCTCCAGCTCCCCGTGCATGTCCCAGGGTCTCTGGGACTGAGCCCAGTATGAAGCCAGAGGCATCTCCCACATCCAGGCTTCTGCATGGGCAGTGTTTGACCTCAGGCTACCAGGGAATTCCTGCTGGCAGGAATGATGCCCACCAGGGAAAATGCAGCCTGGGTCAGACTCCATCCGTGCTGATGCAGGAAGCCCTGATTTCCCAGTTATCCGGGGTCAGCTCCAGGCTGTGTGAGGCCACCAGTTCCTGTTGTGGTTGGGATGTGCAATGGGCGAGGACACTCCTGGCCACGTCCCGACCCCCTGGCACCTGCAGCGCTGAAGCAGGAGATGGAACACCATCCCTGAACCTCCCAGCACTGCAATTCCATCCAGCAGCAGAGCCCTCTCAGCTGCACTGGCAGATGTCATCTACAGCTCATTCCTTCCTCCCATCCTTCTCCCTGATTTTTCCTGCCTGCTGCACAGCTGACAGGCTCCGGGGTGCTGGGACCCTGGAGCAGGGCTGGGATGTGCAGCTTCAGCCTCAGCAGCTAATTCAATCCCACAATCAATCTTGCTGCTTGTGTTTTGCCAATTATCTGGAGACAGCTCAGAAAGCAGCCCCACGGGTAATGGCAGGGTTACATCCTCAGTACAGGAAGGGATTGGGAAGCAGCTGGAGCTGCCTCTGTTCCTGTGCCAGAGGAAGGTGCTTTGGCAGCACCTTGACCTGCGAGCAGGTGAAGGCCGCACTCAGCTCTGCCAGGCTCAGTCTGTCAGCCCGGCGCGGGAGCCTCACAGGGACACAACCGCATCCACTCCGGAGCAGGGACGTGGCCTCACGGGCCTTTTCCTGCTTGGATTTTGTTGCTACACAGAATGACTCAACACAGCTAAAGCCTCCACATTGCCATTAACTCGAGCATAAGCATCTAAATTAACTAATTTGACAAGGTTTGGCTCCAGCTTGGCATCTCAGTGCTCTGGTCTGCCCAAAGCTGCCTCTGGCTGGAGGGTGTGCTCAGCAAAGGCTGGGAGCAGACCTGGTCCGTTTAAACCTGAGCGAGCTGCTGCCTTTGGAAGCTTTGCTGCTGCTACGAAAGGTGTCACTGTGCCCATGAATTTCCCCCACTTGGGAAGGAACTGACTCTATTTGCTTTCTAGGCACGGAGCTGTTTGTGCTGCTCAGGTTTACTCTGAGTCCCAAAATATTGGTCTGTGTTCCCGCTCCAGCTCCTGACCCTGCAGGAATGGTCACCATTTATTCACTCAGGAAAATCAGGAAATAGAGGACCAAAGTGACCCAAAGGAGGAGGGCAAAAACCCCAAAGTGGATCTTTTTTTTAATAAACCACATGAAAATGTAGGCTTTTTAATAACTGGGGCTTTCCAATCAGTGAGGGTGACTCATTGAGCATCAGACAAGAGGCTCCCCTGAAGCTGAAGGTGCCAAAACCAGTAAAGTGAGGCAAAGAAATGCCCTTTGAGAATTTCTGATCCAGCAGATATTTTCCCTGGGCACTTCCAAGGGCAGATTGCAGGAGCTACGGCTGCTTCACAGGCAGCTGTCACTTCTGCTGCCCTCAAAACCTCCCAGATATTTCCCTCTGGGAAGCCACAGGGAGCAACTCAGTTCTTACAGAGTGCCTGGAGCATTCCAGAGGCTTGCCAGCCGATAAAAGGCCTTTAACCTAAAATTAGCTGTGTGGCACAGGCGGGGAGGCAGCTCGGCCTGGGAGTGCAACGGCTGCTCGGGGCTCACTGGGGTCTCTCTCCTCCATTCCTGGGATTTCTACTGCTGGTTAATCTTTCTGACACATAATTCCAGCCCAGACAGTGCCAGCTCTGACGGCATCGCCTGCTCCTCACCTTGTGCAGGTTCAGCACTGAGTGAATTGCAGCTCTGCCAAGAGGTCTCTTTTCCACCCACGGACCAGCAGCTCAGCTCAGGTGTCCTCCACAAGCTCATTTTGCTCCTTTGGACCAAGAGGATGCAAGGATGTGCATAAAAGCCACTCTGGCCACCTGGGGTTTAAATGGGAGCCCGGTCCAGCCTCCAAGCAATGCTCTAAGGTCTCGGTGTCCTTAGATGCTGAGAAAAACATCCAAAATAGGCCTTAGCAAGGTAAAATTTCTTGAAAGAGAAGGGCTGTGTCCTTGTCCTTGGCCGAGTTATGTGGGAATGGCTTCCACCAGGGCCGAACCCTCAGCTCCTCCACGTGCAAGGAGGTCAGGACAAAACAAGTCTCCAATCTGTCACTGCCTCCAGGCACAGACTGGACATTTATTATCCCGGTACTACAACCACAGGGAATGCGTGTCCTGCACTGCCAGCACAGAGCAGCACGGGCAGGAGAAGTGGTGATTTATGTCGTGCTGCCAGTGCGCTGAGCCAGCGCTGGATCCCGCAGCATCCCGGCCCTTCCCAGGGCACTGAGCTGCCTCCCCAGCCAAATCCCACGTGTGCCCCAGGGGCAGCACGTTCCAGACAACATCCCCCTCTCCAATCAAGTGAACTAGGTCAGGGAGCCACTTATCTGAAGTACCTCCATCCCTTTGACCTCCTCCCGTGGAAGAAAGGATAAATTCCAGGATTATTTCTAGGGCTCTGCAATCTAATCAGACAATCACAGAATGGTTTTGTGTTGGAGGGGACCTTCAAAGGTCATCTGGTCCAACCTCCATGCTCAGAGGCTAAACCACGACGCTCCCTTAGCCAGGGACCAGGAGCACCTGGCTTCTGTGGTGGGAAAAAGGGTCCTGTGCATCTTGTTTGTGATCAGCCCTTTTTCCCTGTGATCCCATCAGATCCTGCTGTTGCTCTGGTCCCTTCAAGTTGCTTTTATTTCATGGGAAACTCTGTAAGAGCTCAGCTGTGCCTTAGTTTTACCCTGCCATGAGCTTTCCAGGGCTGCAACTCCCATCAGGGGTCAGGAGGGGAAAATCTGCTGATGCAGACCAGGGTTTGACTGTTGGATTCTGGGCAATGGCTCAACCAGTTTCCATCCCTGAATTGGTGTCTGGAAGCTGAAACCATCCCATTTCCCAATAGCAGGACATGCCCAGAGCCTGGACCTCCCCACCCCCAGAGGAGTCTCTGCTGTGCTGATGCTGCTGTGATGAAGGTGAGGGGGCAGCTGAGCCACCAAAGTAATCGTGGGGAAGGGAGTTGGTGGGATTGACCTCGTTATTCCAGCCTCAGGACCTGCAGCAGCCCCAGCCAGCCTGATGGCTGCTCTGTGGATATTACCCAGCCCATCCATCTTCCATGTAATCACCAGGCTGTAGGGATGAGGTAGACTGATCTATGGATATCTGCTGCCATTTAACCAGCCTGGAACTGGGAGTATTTAACACCAGGTGAGCTGGGGGTTGGGAAACACCATTCAGTGGGAAATGGAATGGATTCACTGGGAAAAAGGTCTGAAGGCATGGGAGAGGTTTTTTTAAGGCACTGATGTATTTTGTAAAGCAAAACTACATATTTCATCTTTTTATTTCAGTTCATTTTGTTTTAACTTTTATATTGCTTGGTGGGGGAAGGTTGTAATTTGTCACTGTGCAGGTCTCCTCACTGGGACCGGTCACCTTAAGCTCCTTCTTCCCACCCCAAAAAAGACATCTGTGTTAGATCAGACAAATCAAGCCCTCAGTGAGGCAAAGATAGAAGGAAGGAAGTTATCAGATATAGGGGAAAAAAATCAGCTCAAGGAATGGACCAAAAGCAGGGATTGAAACACTGGTTGGGCTGGGAGGAAACTCTGCAACGCAAGTCAGACCTATTTGCTGGATAACACATGCAAAAATTTCCTAAAATCTTCCTGGAAAATGAGATCTAGTTGAGCTGATGGAAGGGAATTATCCGGAGATACTCTGCTAATCTGTTGTGACAAGCTTCCTGCTGCAATGCATTGTCTCCACTTAAAAGCAGCAGCTCAGAGAGAGTAAATGAGTGAGAGCTGGAGGGTGGTTCCCTGTGTTCAACTGCAACACCAGGACACCTCAGAGAGGGGCAAAAAGCCAATCAGAGGCACTGGCACTGGTCCATGGAAGGAGAGAGCCTGGCTGTGCCAGCAAATACTTTGGATCATCATTTGCTCTGAAACTGGGGGTGAGTGGAAATGGTGGTTTCCAGCTTTGATGCTTCGTGAGTATTGGAGGTGAAGAAAACCAGCCAGGGATCAAACCTTGGTCTGGGGGATGCTGAGGGGTACAGCACATCCCTGGGCTCTTCTGTATTACACGGAGGCCCATAAATCTCAGTCAGATCCTACCAGCAAAAGAGCTGCTCCTAAAGAAGCAATTAGATGTCTTTGTCTTTCTCAGTACATACGCATGAACTTATTTCTCCATTTCTGCTATTTCAATAACAGCTTTTCCCTGGGGGTGCAGGAGTTGGTACCAGCAGGAGAAAAGAGGCTCTCCCACGTGAACTGGGAAGCAGCAGCTTTCCTTCCTGCTGATTTGCAGAGGTTTTCTGACTCTGAGGGTCTGCAGGAGCACGGGGGGCTCACAGGGAAGGCGCCGTGCAACCAGCAGGTCATTGGGAGGGGACATCCTTCATGCACGTGGACTGGCTGGATATGGATGAAATGAAGACCTGGGGAATGCACCAGAGGGCCCAAGGAATCCCAGAATGGGTCAGGCTGGAAGGGACCACAGTAGGTCCAGCTCAAGCAGAGTCTTCCCAGAGCACATGGCCCAGAATCGTGTCCAGAAGGTTCTGGAACAACTCCAGAGAGGGAGACTCCACCCCCTCTCTGGGTGATCTGATCCAGCCCGTGGTCACTTGCACACCAAAGTCCTTCCTCAGGTTCAGAGCCCATGACTTCAGTTCAGTGGCTGAGGCAGTTCTGCTCTGGACAGAGATTATCTGAAATCACCTCCTCACAGCTGGGGGCACAGCTGGGTGCGTCCCCTCCTGCACCCAGCACTGCCGAGCGGGAGAGGATGGGACAGATGCCTCAGGCTCCATCTAAATCCACAGCTGGCTTTTCCAGGGCTGGCCCCCTTTTCCCCTGCACGCAGCGGATGTTGGATGTCTCACTGCAGATCCAGACCACACCGCTGGATGCCAGACGCTCCCCGATGGTGATGGGGCTGAGCTTCCCCTCAGAGGGCTGCCCCTGTCCCCCAGGACCGGCAGGAATGGGGGCACTTTTCCCTCGCAAACAGAGTGGAGCCCGGTTCGTCTGAGGCAGGCTGCCAGCACAGCCCCTCTGCAGAGGGAATTGCCGGAGGCAAAGAGCAAATCCAAGGGATCGGATGAGAACCCGAGCGGTGCCGGAGGGACGGGCAGAGCAGAGCCCTGCAGCTGCGACCAGCCGGGATAACTGCTCTGCTCCACAAGGAGCTGCCTGCGGGGACCTCGGCTGCGTTAGAAAGTGTATTTCTGCCCCTAATTGACTTGACGAAAGCACTCCCTGCCGCAGGACGCGGGGCGGTCCCAGGAGAAGGCTCAGCAGGGCCATCGCTCTTGCCCTGGCCGCTGACAGCACTTTCCAGCCGAGCAGTTCCCGATGTGCACACCTGCGTGTGCTCCCACTGCTTCTCTCCAGGGCTCTCCCTCGTCACCGCCGAAAGGAGGCGAGGGTCGGCTGAGTGACAGAGACAATCACATCATTCAGGGGTGCTGAGAGAGCACTGGGTCCCTGTCGCCACAGGGGTCCCTGTCCCGACACCGCTGCCCTCCCCCCGCAGACTGTTCAGCATCGCTGCCCTGATCTCAGCCGCTCTTTGCTGAAAAAAGGGAACCTCTGGAAACCGGCGGAGCGGGTTCATAACCCAGCTCGCATTGCAGGAGTGGGAAGCTTTGGTTTCACTCACAGCAGATCCTGCAGAGCCTCAGAGCAGGATTTATTCCTACTCAGATCATCTTCCAGCACTGTCCACCCACTCCTGGACAAGGTGATCTGGTGAAGCACTCAGCTGCGGAGTGAGAAAGTCCCTGCTGTAGGAATTTGGCTAAATACACGGAATTAGGGGAATCACATGGCCGGGGGGATGTCTGGGGGGCTTGTGGGTCACCTTTTCTTCTTGCACTGTGAGACAGCCAAAGGATGTCCCCAGGTGAGCTCTGCACCTAGGCTGATGTCCAGGACACCTGTGCTGTCCCCAGCACAGCTCACACCCAGCTGGGATTGGGATCACCAGCTGGGATTGGGATCACCAGCTCTGTACCCATCGTATCACTGGGGCCCTGAGCAAGGACGGTCACCCTGTGTCCTTGTGAGAGTCACCCTTCCTGGAGACAGCCCAGCTGTCCTCTCCTTCCGCAGGGGCAATGCTTCTCCTACCTTCCTTCATTTCCTTTTCTTTTTTTCTTTTCATTTGTTTCCTTTTCCTATTTTGCTTTTCATTTTCTTTGTTTCCTTTTCCTTTTCTCCTTTTCCTTTTTTCCTTTTCCTTTCCCTTTTTTCCTTTTCCTTTTCCTTTTCCCCTCCCCTCCCCTCCCCCCC